>JAAEAF010014623.1:0-76428 GCA_011037195.1 Triatoma infestans | reverse complement strand
TCCGCTACTTGGAACAAGTTGAAATCATCCTCTTAAGATACTTTAAATTCCTATTTCATTGGCTCAAGAATGCTATAAACCATTTTAATAGACAAGAAAACACTAACAATGGTATATCAAGGTGTTGACTAGGCCTACATACCGATTGCCTAGAAATTGTCTAGAAACACAGCGAGAACTAGAAGTCAGATAAACGAACCATTAGTTGTTGTCGTAGAACCGAATTAGTAAAGAATTGATTCAATAAATAAGAATTGATTCAGTAAAGAAAATGTTTATTATTTTTATTATACATATAGAGTCTTAGTCAGGAAAGATTTCATTTAAGGAAAGCTTGTTTGGTATTGAGTTAGCTGATAGATTGGCGAAACAGCTCAATGGAGCTGCCTGTCACACATCTCTCCCACAGTTCAATAAAGAGAATAGAAGAGATGTCCTTCAAAAGTGACATAGAGAAGAACAAGGGAGGCGAGCTAAGGGTCGACGGTGGGAAGTTTTAGTAACAGACCCTTTACCCTTCACGCTGAGCAGGGAAGAAGCCTGTAGAACACAACTACCTACAGGCCCCACTGAATAAGATTGGAATAAGTCTCCAATCTTTCCCTTGTGCCGGGTGGATGAACATGAGTTCATCTGCCCTGCATCATTGACGGACGTTGTCAGAGATAAGGAGAGAAGGACAATACAAATTCCTGAGTCTGCTTTAGTGGACTGCAAGCAGTCGAATGGCAAATGCGCCAAGCACTTGGGCATTAAAAGTATACTTTTGCCACCTGTCTAAGTAGATATTGACCCCACTCATAGAGCAAATGGGCAAAATTTGAATTTAAAGAAAATTTGTCACTTTATACATAATTGAATTAATAGCAGTAAGAGAGAGGTCTTGTGAATGTTTCACAACAGATTTTTTTAATTTTTTTTTGAAGACATTCAGCAGACGGATGATATCTAAGCTATAGCGTTTATACTTTTATATTTTGTATTATATTTTTCATTAAATAAACATTATTATTATTATATTATTACTGAAACATAAAGAAACCTTTTCATTGTTTTCCAGCAGGCGTAGAATGGATTGATTGTCAGGTGGAGACTCATCTTCATTGCCTGGTCCTTCAGTTTCGCATTCATCTCCTCCCTCATCAGGCTCTGATACTGAACGTTTTACAGCTCTGCGGAGACTCACTTGATCCAGATTATCAATTCCTAAAACCAAAAGCATAATTTGATTTCTAGATTAATTAATTGAGGGACCAAATTAAATTCATAAACAAACATGATTAATCTAAACAATTTAAATGAAAAGTAACTGTGACATTATGTCATTAAATAATGGTAATTCTTGCAGCTTACCATAATTAAATCATTTATTATAATATTAAATAAGTTATAGCTAAAAAGTAACACATAAATAAGAGATGTTAAGAAAGAGGTGCTGCTCTCTATCGAGGCAATAGAGAAGAGCCAAGGGGAAGTGGGATAGAACAACCGCGAGAAGAGTTATGAAAAGCTGAAGAGAAGGCCATCGCTGGCTGGGAAGCTTATAAGAGAGAAGAGAAAAACGAGCCCACAATGGTGAAAGCTGTTGCTAATCACCAGAGGTATTGTTAGAGGTATTTAATTCTGCACTTTAAGTGCTTCTGTATTTAGCGAAATACGATACATCCAGTTCGATCTATCTATCAACTTGTGTCCTTACACTCTCAATATTACCTCTTCAACATATTCTGCGTGACTAACGGCAAACTAATTGATCCCCTTAGTGGTACTAAATACACATACTGTAAATAATTAACATTAAGATTATATTTCTGTCCCTATATATGTCTTATTTATGAATGTGTGCGTGACTGGTTCTCTAATTCTAAATTAATAGTCATTCATAAATATTTTAATTTTGAAGAATAAGTAGTATTCATTTTTTTTAATTATTTTCTTTTCTTTTTCCTATTGAAATTAAAATCTCTAACAATTTCCAAATTGCTTACATTACTCATGTATCCCAGACCTTCTCTCCACTTCACTCTACCAACTCCGTTATCTATTTTCCTACAATGAATGTATTTTATAGACCAAACCTTGCACGCCAGAGCTGTCTTCTATAGTATTTTCTTCTATACTACTCTGCTTGTCTTCGCTCAATGACTGTGCACGTTCCTGTGGATCGGTTCCAATGTTTCCCAACTGCATTGGTGCAACATACTTTTGATAATATTCCTTACTATCCCAACAGGTTGCTACTTTATACTTTAATGATCTCTAGAACAATACGAATTTTAACATTCAATATATAACAATTGATGGGTACTCCTTATCCGGTTTTTATCTATCAGCCAAACTATCAAAATAACATAGTGTTTACTTAAATTTGTATTGTTATATCACAAGTATATTGTAAAGTATTGCATCGATTTTCAAAACTGAGTTTCACCAGAATTCATGTTTTGTGGTCTTTTGTATTCGAAATAAGAGAAAGTAAAAATATATACACTGGTTCACACTGAAAAATAGCGTCTATATTTCAATTTTGTTGTTGTGGTGGTTGGTTCCGCAGAGCATCACTTACTTATTACATGTTTGGGTTCGATGTGACAATGCGGTACAGGTTTGGTATGTTATGGGTTATGGCTTGATCTTAACTTATCGCTATTTTTCTAAATTTGTTTCTTAGAACGGTTATTATCGAAAGTGATTTCTATAGATGATTTAAATTGACATGGAGAAAGGAAAAAATAAATAAATAAAAAGAGGAAAGGGAATTAATTTATCTAAAAAGAGGAAAAGGAAAAAAATCTAATCTAAGTTCCGTTTATTTGTTTATCTGAGCTAAATATTAGCAATTTGTCTACTCTCCCTTAAATTAATTTTCCCAGAGAAATGTTTCAGTAAAAGTTGTAGTTAGTGTATCTAGAGTTTGTATATAAAAGTTTGCATGCAAATAATATGTACATGAAATGAAATATATATATGTATAAAGCGATAATATTTTGACCAATAAGTGCAATGGATGTAGATTCTGGAGAAAAAGTTCTGTGCTCTTGCACAACATTGTTTGGAAAATAGCCATAACTTTAATTATAAAAATGCTAAAATATTAGAGAGAAAGAACCTAATAAATTTAAAAACTGTTCAAAGAAATGGCCCATAAAGAGATATCCAAATGCTTGTAATCAAAAATCTGACATTTCTAATCTCAGTCAATCTACTGCAATTTGATTGGATTGTAATATTGGATAATATGCTGCTGTTATATTTTTGTTATATCTCCTAGACTTTGGCTGTGTATAAGATTATTTTACGTACTTTTTTTTTACCTTCTCTAACTGCTGTTCGGAGGTAGTATAAGAAATTCTTATGTAACTTAAATTTCTTGATTGTGGAATTCATGGAATTATGTTTTGGCATCCATAACTATATTTTATTATAGAAAAAACTCAGGTATGCTTATACATGATACAAAAGTTTGTTTTATTCATCCAGTTCCTCAAGAATCTACATCCATTATATATATATATGTGTGTGTGTGTGTGTGTGTGTGTGTGTGTGTGTTGTTTCCTCTCCACTAGTACCACTACTGAGAAGGACTTTATTTCAGCAAGCTCCACACATTCTATATGCATTAAATAAACAATTATAAAGAAAAGTAAAAGGTATAACTGAACTGAGAATGGACACATGCCTACTTATCAAACAATGCCTGATCAATAAAAGTGAAACTATCGTAAGATATAGATATATATAATCATTTTAAAAACAATTAGACTAGGAAATGTAAAATAAATCATATAGACATAAAATTACACACTAAAAATCGAAATTAATTGAATCAGCGAAATTATGAAAGTCCCTAAACCTGGCTAGAAGCAGTTAAGTTTATCAGGAGACCATAGATCACCTCTAAGTACGGTGAACTAACCTGATTCTTTAAGCACCGAGAAGAGAGTAATGAAGTAGCACATGTTCGACGGATTATTCACTGCTGCCTGAGCATTATCACCATAGATAAATATTAAATCGGTGAAAATATTCTTAATTTGCCATGTCCACTCATAAATTATAGATCAAATTGATGTAAAGTTTATGAAACCGCTCATTTACAGTTGCAGAAGTTTAGTTTTAACACTTTTTAAAGATCCGCCCACTCTTGATTCGACACAGCCTTGTTCTTGTTATGAAAGTGGCTTTTTATGAGGGAAAGAAGTTGATGACCATATGCTATAGGCAAAGAAGATCAGAGGCCTCCTCATCTAACTGATCTGCCTTCTCGTCATCCAATAGGCCCTGATATGCCTTGATCCAAGAAAAGCGTACTTGCCACCAGCCCAAGTCTTCGCTGAGGCTTAATAACTTTATCCTAACTTACACTATGAGGGATAGATTGCTTTTGGGTTGGTTTTTAAGGAATTAAGAGTGATCCGACTCAGTCATATGTTAATTACTTTAAAATGAATAAGCATTCTCCAAAACTACAAACTTAATTTTTGAAAGCAATGTTGGCAACAGAGTACGGAATTATAAGACATAATTTTAATGATATATGTTGAATATGTGAATGGATCCGCAAGCTGGATAACAGGCAACCTTATACACACTTATATTTGGGTGGAGTACTCGATATTCCTACCATCACTTCAACATAAACTAAAAAATATAATAAAATAGATATTTTTTTACAAAGTTTTATAATCCAAGAAGGTGATTAAATTTGTAAAATAACTATATTTTAACGTTTATCTCAACCAAATATTTAAAAATTTCTTTATACGTTAATACTCATTAAGACTGTGTTAAAACTAGGCTTGCCACCTCTCCGGGTTTGACCCGGAGGGTCCGGGAGTCAGTGACTTATCTCCGGGCTCAGGGTTTAATTATTACTTCTCCGGGTTGTGTAAGTAAACTGAATATATACAAAATTATATGCAGAATATTGCGTGTATTTCGTGTAGTGTATGGAATAGCTAGCGCGGTGGTCGGTGGCGGAGACGATAAAGATAGTTTATCTTCAGCCGAATGTTATATTCATTTTGTGCATCATTTTGTGGGACTTATGAATTAGCATAATTTACAGCTTGAAAAATCCATCAGTAACAAGTTCCGATTGCGTGATATAATGTTATCTCTGAAAAATAAACTGGAGAATAGATTAAAAGGTATTAATTACTTGGTGAAATTTTATAATTTTGTCAACAGCCCATTCAAATATTTTTCAGTAATTAATCTTAAGAGCGAAAATGTCAAATATCAAGGTTTTTTAGATGCTGCAAAATAAGTAAATGTATAATTAGATTCCGATAAATTATATGATGATACTTGCCTTCTTATAAATATCATTCCTTCCACCAAATCGCTCGATTTGCCAACTGATAAAAAATGGATAAAAATATTTTCCTCCGATGTTTTCACTGAACTACCAAAACTTATTGGTAAGATTCTATCGATACCTATAAGTAATGCATACGTGGAACGAATTTTTTCGATTATGGGAAATACTTGGACAGACAACCGTAACAGGATGCGGGTTGAGCTGGTAAAGGCAAATTATGCATGAAACTTAATTTTGACTCGAGCTGTCGAGAATTTTATGAATTCTTAAAAAAAAAAACAGAAAATGCCGATCTTGTAAAGGCAACGATGTCAAACAGGAAATATACATGGAAAAATCTACATCAATAAATTATTTATTATACTTATACTATTTTGCATATTGCATTTTTTTTCTTCTTATTTACCTGTATTTATTTTATACGTAAATTGTTAAGTTTGTTCTTTATTGGTTATATGCATAGTAACTACTCTGTGATCATTACAATTGTATTTAATTTGTTGAAATGTGAGTTTTGAATTTGTTAATTTATATAAATAAAAAATTGCATGTGCGTTTTGAGTGAGGGCGGGGGTGGGGGTGGGGGGAATTAGCCATCGTCTCCTGGCGAGACTTAGTTCTGAGGTTGCAACCCTAGTTATAACTACAGGAGCTAACTAGCAGGCGACTTATCTCAGTTAACACAGCCTGCCTTTTCGCTATATATAAGGAACAGCGCAGAATATGTTCGAAGTCTTCGATTTCTACACAAACATCGCATATAGCGGTCGTTTCGTCATCTGTTTTCACCAAATACTGCTTACAGATGCCATGATTTGTACGTAATCTGTGTAACGTTAATAACGTTTGGAGGAGGGGAGGTGGTGCAATTAGGTGGTCTAGAAAAATTGAAGGAGAGTGGTCAGATGGCGAACAACGTTTATTACAGTAACTCAAAATTAGGGGTACTTCTGCCCCAAACATACACAACACTTCCTCTACTAACTAAATACCTACTACTATTCAAATGACACATACAAACAATAAAATTCAAATCAAAACAAAAAAATATAATTCGTTCTTATTAGCCTCCTTACTCTCTAACTTAATCTAGCGTACATCTAAGGTTATTTACAAATACGTAACATTCGGGTATCTAGTGTCTATATTAGTTCATTTTCTCTCTGGTTTTAAAAGCAGCTTTCCTTTTCTTTTTTTTTGTTTAAGGGAAGAGAACGGGGGGGCACACTTCCACCACACACAGTACCTTACGGGCTTCCTCTTGAGTACTACCCCGCGGCCAGACAGCCGATGGCGACCCTGGGCCTGAATCGCTCCTTCTCTCTTCTCTTGGGGAAGCGCACTCCCGAATTCGCTCTCTCAGCGGGCTCACTTTGTTCAATTGCGGCCGGTCAATATCGCTCTATCACTTACAGCCCTCCAGTCTGCACTTTCTCTCCCCACCACCACTCTTTCTCCTAGTGAACTCTCTCCCCACTACTCACTCTACCACTAGAACATTAACTATTTACCTAATTTACGACTACATTATTTTTTATTATATTATTATTATTATTTAGTATTATAAATTTACATTATCTTCGCCAAATTTATCTTTCTCCTACATCTTGTAATTTGCCATTTCTGACTTTACGTCACACCTGCAAATAGTTTGCAGAAATTTTTCTTAGTTTCAGCATATGCATACTAAGGTCTGTTTCTAACTCTTGGATTAATCTTCTTATAGAATCATCCCTTGGTGCCATTAAAATACTTATTCTGCCATACCATCATAATACTGTTCTTAATAAGTGGCTGAACATCTGAAGGCGGTAATAATATAGCAAGATCTTCTCCTTCCTCCGTAGCTCTTTTGGCCAAAGCATCGACCCTTTCATTCCCTGTTATCCCAATATGAGCTTAATCCGGACCAGTTTATCGTGAGATTTTTATTACAGATAATTCCTTCCATATCCTATAAATTTCCACAATAATATAATTAAAGCTGTTTTCTACGTTGAGGTGGTCCAACTTGTTGAGAGCACTCTGACTATCCGAAAAGATAATTGCCCTTCTGGCTTTTAAAGAACCGAGATCTTTCATGGCTTCTAAAATTGCTAAAGTTCGCATGTATACACAGAAGCAATTTCTGGCAGAGAAAACACTCTCCCAATTTTCTTCTGCGGATCATAAAACGCAGAACCAAACTTTAGGCAAGTGGTGATGATACCTTCTTTACCCAATATCTGTGAGTCAAGACTTTCAAGTCTAAATCGAATATTTTAGAGTTAATGTAGGGCAGTTGGACATAATTCTTATAAGAATCTATCTGATAAATGTCGCCTCATAATTGAAAGTGGTAATTCACCAGCCTCAGTAAGCAAGGCATCTATAGGAGTTGAGTTGAGAAGCCCCAAACACAATCTTATACACTTGTTTTCGATAATATCCAATGCCTTTAACCTAGAGGCACTAGTTTGGCCGTACAAGGCACATCCATAACCTAAAACCGTTCTAAAACTTGCTCTGTAAAACAATAAAGCAATGTTCGGATCGGCTCCCAATTCTGATGAGTAATCATGCGAAGGATATTATTATTTTTCAACTCTTTCCTTAATATAATTTATATAAGATCCATCTCAAGCTTTTATCTAGATATATTCCCAAAAATGTGACAGAATTATTGATGCGCTAAGATTTATCTCCTAGAACGAGCAGGGTTCCTAATGTAGAGTTGCGCAAACGGCTGGAAAGGCAGCAGATACTTTGTATTGGTGAAATAGTTAAGCTGTTTGCTATATACCAATGGCCTCGTATAATTTACTCTCGCATACCATTAAGTCTTAGATGTTGTCAGCATATTGTAGCATCTTTACTTCTGACGGAAGGATTTCATCGATATACGCCGTATAAATTGCGTACAACAACGGGTTAATTATACCTCCTTGTGGTAATCCAGTTTGGGCTAATCCCAAACTTGGGCCGTATAATTTCCCATTAACTCTAACACAGATAGATCTCTCCATGAATATTGCCATAATGTTCTTCACAAATTTCGTTGGAACCCCAAAACATTTCATTCTTTCAAGCAATACAGAGAGCTCGACGTTGTCTAAGCGCCCTTTATGTCGAGGAATAATCCTAGTGTCACTTACCTAGTTAAATCCTGTCTGAATGTCAGTAGTCAGTTGCGCTATACTATGAACGGTGGATTCCTTTTCGGACACCAAATTGTGATGCTGGGAATAATTCTAAATTTTCCAACCACCATTCTAATAGGTTTTTAACTATTCTCTCAAATGTTTTCAAGAAACATGAAGAAAGTGAAATGGGTCTATAAGAATCGCATATATTCTTATCCTCAAGAGGATTAAGCAAAGGTACGATATATTCCTTCCAAGAAGCGGGAAATTCTCCCTTCTCCCAAATATTGTTAAAAATTCTTAAGTATTCTTAAAGCGCACTGAAGCATATTTTTTATTTGTTGTGGTGGTTGGTTCCGCAGAGCTGGAAAGCATCAGAGACATTTTCCGTGGTAGCCTGCTTCATTTTGTGGTCATCGACCGGTTTCTTCACACTCAGAAGTGTGAAACTAAGTTTGTTCTGTGCGAGTCTGTGTTGTCACACTGTCTAAAAAACGCATCCTGAAGATGGGCGAATGCCCGAAACCGGTCGATGACCACAAAATGAAGCAGGCTACTACGGAAAATGTCTCTGATGATCATATTTTTTATGATTTGGGTATACAATTCAATCTTTGCCCGGTGCAGAATTGTTATTCGCTTTAATTGCGTTCTGCAATTCGGAACAGGTGAAACTACTATTTAAAAAATGACTCGATGATGCAGCAATTGGAGGGGACAATGGTATGAAATATGGTGTCATTTTAAACGAGTTCAGTTATCCACTCTGTGTTCTCCTCAGGGATGTCATTGTACGTTTGACGATTTTTAAGATCTTTAATTTTATTCCATATAGTGGAAATAGGAGTGGATTATTTAAGTTGCCGCAGAAACTCACCCAAGACTTCATTTTAGCTTCCCTTACCACTTTTTTAATTGTAGCCACACTTCTTTTGTATTCTATAAAGCAAGCCAGGGTTGGATGTCTAGTATACCTCATATATGACAATTTTCTATCTCCAATTGCCAATTTACAGTCCTCGTTCTACCAAGAATGTTTAACTCTTTTGTTTCCACCAACCTTCAGTTCAGGAATGCTTAATTTGCAGGCACTATTTACTTTTCTAATGAAACATTCATAATCATTGCAGTTACTGTCGATCATTGAATGTGACAAAATTTCGGCCAATTTATTCCAGTCAGCTTGCTTTATATTACAGCAAAAACGCCTTGGCGAAGTTTTATAACTTACGAGATCAACTTCTATAATAACTGGTTAATGGTCAAAGCCCAAGGGGTCCGATTGCATACCCATTATTTTAAATCATTTACATCATTTTATATGTATTATATATCACAAGAACAGAATGATAAGTCTAGGGCTGAAAAATTCTTATGGGCTATGCTCCTTACATAGATAGGGAAGCCATCATTGAGAAATATTACAATAGAATCATGAATTGCATCTAATAAGTTTCTTCCTTGTACATCGGTCCTACTAGAACCGAATGTCGTGTGGCAACTAAAATCACCTAACAGCGGCAATGGTTTAGATATACTGTCTAAAAACCTCTTCCAATCACGTGAACTTACTCTATTCGATGGCTGTAACATACAGAGACAATAGATAAGTTTCTGCTGTCACTTGTTTTATTTGCACCCCTATATGATTTAAATCAGATATTATATATATATATATTGTTTATTAGATTACAAAAAATATTCTTTATCAAAATAGCCACTTCTGATTTTGACTTGCTTTGCCGTCGTATCTATCATCATAAAATATATTGAAACTTTTAAAAATGTAATTGTAAGCTGGACGGAACCAAGATTCAGATAAAGCGACAATATTTATGCTTTTTTTCGCTTACAAATAATTCCAAATCTTTTTTTTTTATTTACAACTGATCTCGCATTCCATTGCAGTAATTTTCACCCAATTATTTTATTTTTTAAATAACGATAATTAAAGTAAAAGGCACTAAATTATATTAAATTAAAAGAAGATAATAATAATTAACAATAATGAAAAGGAAGAAATTTATAATAATAGAAACTAAATTAAAATGAATAAATATCCTCTATTTAGAAAGAAAATAAATCCTGTTAACAGTTCCTCGAGAGAGGAGGAAACTATTAAAATAAAAACTTTCACTTTGGTCTCAATAAACATAAACCTATATACATTTATATTCATATGTACAAAAACATACATACACACGAAAGGCAATTATACACTCTGCACCTATATACGCTTACTTGCATATACCCATATTAATACATATATTATCCACAAATATCTCTATATATGTATAATTTATTTTTTAAATTTAAATTCTTTACAAGTCCAATGAATTCAAATTTTTAACCCTATTCTTCTACTATCTTAGACTTAATGCAAAGTGCCCTCAACATGGTATATGACTGGACTCAGGATAAGGGTCTTTCAATTAATCACAGTAAGACCCAGGTGATTTTATTTACTAAAATAGGAGGAAGATCGTAGGATTAAAACCTGTTAGGTTATTAGGAACTTCTGTTCAGATTTGCAACTCGGTGAAGTTCCTTGGGGTGGTTCTTGAAGGTAAATTAAATTGGTCGGAACATGTTAAGACACAGCATCAAAAGGCAATTATTTCCTTTTGGCAATGTAGAAGAATCGTAGGTAAAAATTGGGGGATTACTCCCAAGATGATGTTTTGCATTTATGGTATGGTTATTAAACCTAGGTTGTTATATACGGCTGTGGTGTGGTGGCGTCGCATTGAGATAAGATCCGCTAGACTGCTGCTTGAGGATATTCAACGTTGGCTTGTCTGGCGGGGACCGGTGCGATGCGGACCAGCCTACAGCTGCAATGGAGACTTTATTGGGAATTCCACCGCTCTTTGTAGAGGTGAAAAGTATGGCAATGAAAGCCTGTTATAGAATTAAAAAGACAGGTTTTTGGCTGGGTAAGCGAAATGGTCACTCTACCATTCATCGCAAGGTGCTTTTGAAGGTTCCTGTTACAGGCTCTCCTTCTGATAGAATGTTGAAGACTTTTGTTTTCGAGCATTCTTACAGTGTCAGGTTACCCTCTAGGGAAGATCGGTCAAGATTGGGTCCGTCTGGTGTGATACCTGATAATAACTTCCGGTGTTACACAGACGGTTCCAGAATGGATGGTAGGCGGAGCTAGTCTATTTTGAGACCGGAGATCATCTGGCAGTATCTCTTGCTGAATGGACCACAGTCTTCCAGACTGATGTGGGTATTTCCTTGTTGTGGCTTGATGAGAGGGTACATAACACTAACTTAAAAGGTGTTTGTATCTGCTCGGACAGCCAAGCTGCGCTGAGGGCGCTGGCTGAGTTCATGTGTCTTCACTTCCAAGTTGGCGTTAGAATGTTCTAAAAGACTGGAAGAGTTTTCTTCTCTGAAGGATATGCTTCTAGTCTGGGTGCCAGGTCACATGGGAATTTTTGGAAATGAGGAGGTGGATAGATTTGCTAAATTAGGCGCCTCTCTTCCTTTCATTGGTCCCGAGCCTGCTGTTGGTGTGTCTTCAGGCACATGTCTGTCAGGCTTCCAGTCATGGACAGCTTCACAGCATTCATACTTATGGATGAGCTCAGTTGGTTTTCGGCAGTCCAAAATGCTCATCGGGGGTTCGGATAAGGCCATTAGTGAGACGTTGCTGTATTTTTCACGGAACTCTCTCAGGCATCTGGTTGGATCACTTAAAGGACATTGTGGTTTAAGGAGACATCTCTACATAATGGGACTCATGCCGGAACCATTTTGTAGAGTCTATGAGAGAGACGAGGAAACCAACCCATCTTATGACTGATTGCCTGGGTTGCGAGGAAATTAGGTTCAGGACCTATAAGGAATAGGATGTCTGTGTTATTGTCCGATTTATTCGGACTGTGGTGAATCTTAGATGGATTAGATCCGGGTCTGGATTTTTGTTCTAGACCCGGTCTGTTGTTGTTTTTCTTGGGGTAGTTATATGGGCCCAGTGAGGCTTTGGATAGCGTAGGATTTGGTCCCTCCTATCCTTAATGAAAATTTTAACTTTTTCGTCATCCCAGTCTTTAATGTTATGAATATCTACACTTTTCAGTTTAGATAATACCACTTCATACACTAATTCGTTACTATTTTTATTTACTATATTATCATTTTCTGAGTAGTTCGGGCGATAAGGGTTGTATTGCACGATACCCGCAGTAACGTTCTTAGGCATACCTTGATTGTAAAACAATTTCTATCAATAATATTGTTAACTTTAATTTCTGTAGGGGACTGGATTCTGCTTCTTTTGGTGATTCTCTTGAACGATGAAGTAGTGGCATAAACTCTGTTTGGGTTTCCACTGTTATTAATTAATAGGAGAAACGCTTTAAAATCATTTAACCCCGGAAGAGCATCAGATTTCGCTATAGCTGCAAATGAATTAGATTAAAAAAAATCTTTAGCGTCCATATATGAAATATTGTTGTTTGTCATTAATTCTTTTATAGTTTTTTCTTTTTTAAAACTTGGACATCATTAATTGATGAGTGGCTTAACCCGCCACAATTCATACATTTATTCCCCTCATATTGACATTCTTTAACGTCATGACTTTCCCCACACTTTTCACATTTCATATTTCCCTTATATTGATCTTGGAAGTACTCGTACGTTAAACACTTCCTACAGTGAATTTAATTCTGTACGTATTGTTTAATTTCGCAACATACATAGTGAATGTATGCATTCTCAGAGGTAAACTTTGCCCTCTAAATAACCAATAATACTGACTGAGTAGGCACGCATTTTATTTCATTCGTATTTTCGTCTATAACTTTTCTGTTTAAACGTTTTATGTCTGAAATGTCTATTTTAACCCCATAAGGAAAGCAGATCTCTTGCTTTATTTCCTCCTCTGTTAATTCAGTGCCAACCCCTCTTATAATTCCCCTTCTTTGTAATTTGGGAATATAAGTTTTAAGCCCTTTTTCTTTCAATACCACTGATTTCATTAGTTTATTGGCACAGACGGCGTCGTTTAACTCTATTAATTATTTTAATTTTCCCAGGGTCGTAGGGTGAATTCTAGAAATACCATTCTTATCTAAATTAGTGCTTTCAATTAATACCGGAAACGGCACTGTATCGTCATTTCTATAGTAGTTTTGAATTTCTTTTTTACCTTCAATTATTTTTGAATTACTTGAGCCTTCATTTATCTCTATGTCCGAGGCTATTTGCCCAAAACTCTTATCCCCCATTTCACAAAACAAACACTATATACAAAATTACAATATATTTTCACAATATGTACACAATTTATGTAGGTTAAAATAAAATTAAAAAAGAAAAAAAAATCAAATTAAAAGATCCAGAAAACTAAAAGTTTGTAGAAAAAAAGAAGTTATAAGAAAATAAACTAAAGAGAAGTATGCAACATATACACACCCACACAAATTCACATGCAGACCATTCGTCAAAAACAATTTTTCTTTCGTATTGAGTGAGTGGACCTCAAAAACATGACTTCCGGTGAAAACTCATTCTGAAATTTTGACATAGCAATACTTACTCTTACAGCAGTAAGGGAATGACAAAATTGCAGTAAGAAAAGTCGTGTGTACATCACACCAGAATTTCTTTTTTAACGAACTAACGATGATTTGATTGTCGGTAATAAAAAAAAGATTACATTTTCACTTGAATCCAGTTCCGGGCGGTATGGGTAATGTTTGTAAAATTGTTCATTTCTCATCATCTTCTTTCTCATTCGACTAGGCCCTTCGGTCATGTCTAGCATCCATTTATCCAATCTGAAATTAAAGCAAAATGCTAACATAAATAGAAAAACCTTTGACTCCTTTCACTACTTAAGAATATAAAACTGGACAAAGAAAGATATGTGCAACTAGCTTTTTGAAAATAGTTAATATAATCTAGATCCAACAATCAATATTTGTGAAAAAACTGAAACACACTGATATATGGACATTCAATAGGCGCTTCAATAGCTAAGTGATTAGCAACAAAGAGAACCACAAAGCTGATGAACTGAGAACCACAAAGCTGAACTGTGTTTTGCGCGGTCCTCGGTTTGATTCCCGAACTTCTTGGCCTTGAATTCTATTTGATTAAATAATATGATAATGTTATTATAGATCCGATCAAATTGTGTATATATAAAGTTGAAGGCTACCAACCTAGAAGGTTTGACTGGACCCCAGACAGCTCTTTCTCTTAAAAGTTCGGCCTCCGCCTGTAACCACTCTTCCAATACATACCTTTCTACATAATCCTGGGTGAGGGCGTGCTGTTTGGCTTGAACTTCCACTAACTCACGAACCAACTGGATCTGATCACATCATTATACACAATTTAAGAACAGAAAAATGGGAATAACTGAAAATACTTAATAACAAACACAGTTTTATTGTTGAAAATGTGGGTGGGTACGCAATGCTGGATAACATCTAGTATGCTGGATAACGTCGTAGCATGTATAGTGGTTTTGTTCCTGACCGGTTTCGGATTTTCATCCATGGTCAGAGCAAATTCACAGTTTTATTGTATCAATGGTTACTAATTTTATTTATATTTGGCATATAAAGAAAATACTAAAAAAAAGGAGATGTTTACTCTTCCCAAGTATATTTCATTTGTCGGACAAAGAATTCTTTTTAGAATGAAATGGAAGATTCTAGTATGGTCAGGATTTATGATCACCAAAAAAATAAACATAGCTTTGAGCATATAAATTAAATAATTTGCAAGCTAAGACTGAAAGTACTTCGGTATGTGACATTATGTACTTACGACTTATAGCCGATAAAAAAATGGATTTTTTTTTACTTTACTTATACTATAGCAGATGAAAAAATGGATTTTTTTTTACTTTACTTATACTATAGCCGATGAAAAAATGGATTTTTTTTTTTTTACTTTACTTATAGTATAGCCGATGAAAAAATGGATTTTTTTTTACTTTACTTATACTATAGCCGATAAAAAAAATGGATTTTTAGTAATCCTGATGTAGTGATTATAAGCATGGGCTTGTAATGGGGAGGTCCCCAGTTCCAGTTCCGTATATAACTGCTAAATTTATATTATCAGAGATAGTTCCCGTGATAGCCTGCTTCTTTTTGTGGTCATCGATCGGTTTCGGGCGTTCGCTCATCTTCAGGATGCGTTTGTCAAACAGTGTGATAACACAGACTTGCACAGAGCAAATTCAGTTTACACACTCAAGTGCCAGAATTTTTAGTAGAAGCAGACAGTTAACTACTGGTAAATTATAATCTCCAAAGGCATTGATGACGGAATAGGATATTTCACTAGTAACTATTTCTTCCAGGCTTTGCAATCAGTTTCATACTTATCATAGATAGAATCAGGTAGTAGGTACACCGTCGAAATTAGGATGGTGACATTACTTAGTTTAATTTGGACGAAGAGTTTTTCAACAGTGTCAGGAACTCGCGCTGGAAATAGCTGAGAGCTAACAAAATATTTCTTCACTGCAATTAGAACTCCACCTACACTTTTTTTATGACTAGAACTAATATCACGATCTCTTCTGAAAACGGTACAATATTTGACAAGATGTAACTCAGCTGAGGAGATGTCTGTTTAGGGTACTAAGGGAAAAGAGGTTTTAAAAAAGATTTAAGAAAACCAATCTGACCTTTTTCCAATACCTCCGAATATTCCCCACAAACAGAAAAATACAAAAGTACATTCTCGGACAGAGCTTCATAAAGGTAACTTTTTTAGCCCACTCGTCAGATCTGTAGGACTCTAACAACTTAAATACAGTACAGTTTGCCGCGGCGCTTCTGGCTACAAAATATTTGCCAGATTGATTAAAATTCCTGAGGCAAAAAGAGGAACGCCCAGATAATTAAAGGGTTTAATATTTCTATCCTCTCATCTTTATAAATAAAATTTGGAAATTTAGAAATTTTGCCTACTTTATGAAAAGGAGAAAAGGACTTCAAAAACTGTATGAAAACTAGAAATCCAAAATTTAACACGATTACAATACTTCTTACAAAAAGTAAAAAACTGAGACAAAAGGCATGGTGACTTTATGAGGGAAGCCAAAGCCCTTAGACTCTGCCGCCCCCCAAAACCCTTAGCTTTCAAACTCGAAAGTAAGTCGATCACTGTTCTATTTTCGCACGATTACCGTCATGAGGGACGGCAACAAGGAAAGTTCCACCGTGATAATAAATGCTTGAAAATAATACTTTAATTTTAATTTTTGTGGATGGTGCATTCCAAACCAGAATCATGGCGGGAGATTGCACACTATGCCAGTACCGAATATCTTTGCTGGTAATCATTTAATAAAGCTTTAATTGGTTAATATTTCATTCTAATTACCACACTAAACAACTTACAGTTTTGTAATTGTTTGATCGATAGTAAAAGATACTAACCACTCACACTCAACCAGATAGTGCTATTTAATAGAGAAACTTAGTTACCTGATGGATCGTGGTGACTGCCCACATAGATTCCACATCGCCACTGGCACATCCACTCCCACTGCCCCCAGATACTTGCGATTTGACTCTTAAAGAATCTTCCTTCTTCACCTTCGATCTGCTGGCAAGCCGTGTCAAGCCACCAGTCATTTTCTGAATTTTCTGCAATAAGAATGAAATAAATGAAATTGCACTGTGAACAAAACATATTACATCAAAAAACAATGAAAGCTGGTTAGTTACCGATTGTATCTGATTATGAATTTCCCATGGATTTTTATAAGTAGCCTTTCGTTCGGAATCTACATAAGCGAGCCAAATTTTTGTGGCCGTGTCATGAACTTGCTCTCTTATTGCTGCTAGTTCAGGAGCTTTATTGTTAGCAGCAATTAAAGACATTTTGAAAACCTGGAAGCAATTAAATGAAAGTGAAGTAGCAATTTTAAGACATTATTTACCTAAGGTCTATAGGTAAGGCTCACATTTGGTGAGACCTTTAATTGTCATGAAGACGGTTTCGTTATTCAATGAACACCAACTTATACATGGTGTCAGGTGTACATGCCTTTGTTTTTTTATGAACCTCAAGTGTGCCTGTGAACTTTATGTTTATAAACAATTTTCTTTTGTGAACTTAGATCAGATTAAATTCTTTTGTTGACAATTTTTAAAGTTTACAATTAATAATAAAATGGGTCTAGAAGATGTTAAACCACCTCAAATGTCTACGTCTATCAAAAAGATAGGATTGTCAGGTAATATAGTCATTTAAGTTTAGATGGTAATATGTCTTTGAACTGGAAAAAATGGTATCAGAGTTTTAAACTTTTTATGAAAGCCAGTGGCTACATAGAAGAAAGAAAGTGAAGTAGCAATTTTAAGACATTATTTACCTAAGGTCTATAGGTAAGGCTCACATTTGGTGAGACCTTTAATTGTCATGAAGACGGTTTCGTTATTCAATGAACACCAACTTATACATGGTGTCAGGTGTACAGCCAGTGTCTGATGAAAGAAAAGTCACTGTATGTTTGTATTTTATAGGAGATAAATGTTTAGATATCTTTAATTCTTTCAATTTAAATGAGTATGTGGTTAGATATAATGAGTTAGCCAAGTCATTCGAAGATTATTTTGTTCCAAAATCAAATGTCACTATTGAAAGTCATATCTTTTTTACTCGACGTCAAACGTCTGATGAAACTTTAGATGATTTTATTAAAGACCTGATTCTCAAAAAAAGATGAAGAAGACTTAATGGTCTTCGAGCGGAAAGTCTTTCTAAGATCTACGGGGCGGTCAGAGAGGGTAATGTCTGGAGAAGAAGGACGAACCAGGAAATAAAGAGTGTGTACAGGGTACCAGATTTGGTAAAATTTGTAAAGCTAGGAAGGTTGCGCTGGGCTGGACACCTTGCGAGGATGGAAGATAGCCGAATAGCAAAAAAGATTGAAGAGGAGAAGCTGGAGGGCAAGAGGCGTATAGGACGACCTAAGCTGAGATGGTCAGAGGGAGTAAGAAAGGATGCCGCAAGTGGAAGGCAGTTGCACTGGCGGAAACTTCTGCATGAGGAGGCCATGGCCCATTAGTGGGCTGTAGCGCCACTGATGATGATGATGATGATGATGATTATAGACCTGATTAATAAATGTAAACTTGCAATTTCGGCGAACTCAGAGACAGACTTGTAAAAGACTTTTTATATGTAATCTTCATCTAAGTTATCAGTTTATAAGAGAACGTTTGTCACTTGAAGACAATTTAGATTTGGAAAAAGCCACTAACTTTAAGTCTTCCGCTGGCTAAGCCTTTACTTCTTTCCCAGGCTCAGGCCTCTCAGATGAAAGGAGAAGAGCAATCCAAAAAAAAAAAAGTTAGTTCCTTAGATCTAAATTTAGAACGAGAAATTCTCAAACAGTACCATTCTCAAACAGTTATCATTTTTAGTGGCAATAATGATAGATATCCAAAGCTATTTCAACGCTGTGGACAGACACATAGGTACAGATGTTCAGCGCAGTGTTGTATGAAGAAAATGTAAAAATTTAGCGCACTATAAGAAGATGTACAAAACAATTTTGTTAGATGTGTCATTGTCACATCTAAAGAAACAAATTTATTAATCAGGCCAATTGGAAGAATTACTTATGGGGTTGGATTTTTCCTATTATAATTAACAATAGATCTGTTGACTGTCTTTTGGATACCGGCAGTCAGGACACTGTAATGTCAAAAGAAATATTTAATATCTGGTATTTTATCCGTCATAGCATGCATATTCATTTTGTTCCTGACCAGTTTCGGATTTTCATCCATCGAAAGAGCAAATTCACCAGTTCGTGTAGAGAGTTCACTTCAACGTAATGTTTCTGTTACACTCACACTTGTTGGTTTGTTGGTTGTATATATATATGGGGACGGATAAAATACCAGATGTTATCCAGCATGGCGGACCCATCCACATATTCAACAAAAATTTAATACTTTGAATTTACCTCTTGAACCACTCACCTCTACTATGTATCACTATGTAGGCAAGGCTAAGTGACCATAGGCACCGGTTTTGGCGCTATGCGCTAGGTACGGTGGCTAAAAGTGTGCTCAATTTTGAATTTTGTCCGATATATCTTGGCCCCGCGCCCCTCGCTTGATTTTGTTAAGCTCTTTAAAGTGTTTTTGCAGAGTTGAAAAAGCATTTAAAAAATTTTTTTCTGTATTTTATTATTACAAGAGTGTTTAATCTTTCTGAGCTCTGACTTGACTTGTAATTGTACAGCCTTGTGGCTTTTTGTTACAGCGAGTGGTCTCCTGCGTCCACGATCGCCGGGACTGGACACCAAGCAGATTTTGGAAGTTAGTTGCAATATTTTGGAAGTTGGTAGTTCTATACGTGTTGAATCTCCCTTTAACCATCCTGGGCTAAAGGGAGATTCAACACGTATAGAAGATGACGGAGGCACCAAATTGCTCTTTTCAGAGCGAGGGCGTAAGCTTCGGCTTGAGCCCATTGTACATATTGTGAATAGTTAGACTAGTTAAGTATTTTAACTATACAGTAGTTTCTAGGAAAATAGATATAAGTATGACGAGCACATCGATGAACGCTAGACCGTCTAATCCATTCTCGGATATTGAAGTGACACCACCTAGCCTAAAAGCCATGACTGGTGGTTTAAGCAGAAAGCTATTTGGTGACGAGCAACAAAAAGTTGCTGCATGTATGATGGTGGGCAAAGGGGCCACTTGTGACGTGGTGGTGAATACTGCCGAGTCCGACAGATCCGAGAACTACAAAACTAACTGCAGTGAGGGGGGTAGCACCACACTGGTGACCACTTGTGACTGGTGACCCTATCCTCAGAGCAAGCGAGATAGAGCTCGAGTTGATGGAATACTGCCAGGACCCGAGCTTAAAGATAAAAAAGACTAACACCTTGTTTATCACTAAAAAAGTTAGTGAGATGGCCACCCGCGTCGCCTGGCTTGAGGGCAAACTTGCTGCGGCTGACATAGAGACAGCAAAAAAGCAGCAGGCCTTGGAGATGGCGGTTCTATGTATATTAGAGAATACCGACCAGATTAAGGCCGATACAACGAAGCCTGTCCATGTCTTCGCATGAGGAAGCCCGTAAGCCGGCAAGGTCAGCAGTGGCACGGTCGGAAAAAAAGCAAAGGACACCGCAAAACTCGCACCTGTGAATTCTTATGCGGAAGCGGTGTCGAAAGGAAGCCAACCTGAGGAGAGCAGGCTAGATAAAAAAGAAATAGAAAGGCTCTGAAAAGTAAAAAGAACAAGCAGTCTGAAAGGCAGGTAGCGAAAAAGCATGTGGTTCTGATTATCCACAAGATTGGAACCACAAAAATGGGTCACAAAACTGGGTAATAGAAGTCACGCCCAAGCTGCGAACCCAAGAAGTTACTAGGCTGATAACTCGTAGGACGCCGGTTCAATCCCAGCGAGACCCATTTCCTTTTTCTACTTTTTTTTGTGTGTTACGCTCGTCTATTTTTTTCTCTTTTTTTCTTTTCTTTCTCCTTATTTAGTTTATTTTTTTTACTAATCTTAATACCATTATTAGTAGGCCCTGATTACTCGTTCGCAACCCCATGCTTATAATTCCTGTTTTTTTTTATTATTATTATTTCTACTACTACTCTCTTTCCGACATATTATTAATGTTATTATCCTTCTAATCCATTTACATTGCCATAATTTTTCCGTCCTTCTTTTTTCCTTTCCCTCTCCCTCCAACTCCCTGTTGCAAAGGACCCCCCTGTCTTTACTGGACTAACCGGAGCGGCACCGCCCTAGATTCAGAGGGCTGTAACAGCACATATACACAGATGGTTCCTCAAACCCGGGAAGCGTTGAGACCAGGGCAGGATACTATTGGCGTTTTTTCCAGGGAAGTGTGCCAGTTGGTTTCCGTTAGGTAATTTGACGGAGAGGTACATAGCTGCAATCGAAAGGGCGGCAGTAGTACTGGCCAGCATGTCTTCTTGACAAGCCGTCTTTCTTGTGGACTCGCAAGCGCAATTATTGCCGTCTACGGAAACGCCAAACCGTGTGCCCATGCGTTACTCGCTGCAAAGGTTTACTCTCACAGCTAAACCACAAAGATTTCAACGTGAGGATGCAGTGGGTACCCACTCACGTCGGACTAGAAAGGAATAAGAAGGCGGATATCCTGCTAATAGGGTGCAAATGAGGAGCAATGCCCAGTTGAAAGCACCCTAAGTCAGATAAAGGGCGAATTGAGTTGGCGATTAAGCGCAGCAGCATCCAGCGATATAGGGCCCTTACAGAAGGAAAGAAAGCTGCTGAAGAAAAGAGCCCTCCTCCGCAATATGCCACAGTATCATCTGCACCTGTGCACTCCTATGCGGAAGCGGTGTCGAAAGGAAGCCGGCTTGAAGGAAAGCAGGCTAAGAATAAAAAGAATAGGAAAAATAAGCAGCCTAAAAAGCAGGCAGTGAAAAAGCCGCTGCTTCAGGAAAAGCATGTGGTACTGATCAAACCACAAGACGATCAGGCAGGAGAGACCAGCTATGAGACTAAAACATTGCTCAAGGGAAGTCTGAATCCTTCTGAGGAAGGCTGGCAAGTCGTGCCCCTCCGACATACCAGAAATAAGACCCTCCTTGTAGAGACAGGAGGCCCGAGCAGGCGCAAGCTCTGCTAAATAATGAAAAGTTGCAGTGCACTGGTCTCCAGACTGAGCTGCTAAAGAAAAGGCTTTCGAAAATGATAATTTTCGATGAGCCGAGCGACCTTGATTATAAAAGCGATATATGACCAAAACCTAGGATCGCCAGTGCCGAAACCTGATTTCCAGGACTCCTTTTGAGTGTTCTGCAGATTTCGTTCGAGAAGTCTAAAGTGATGCTAATGAAAGGCAAACTTCATCCCAGTCGCCCTCCCTGGATTAGGGTGCACGATCACAGAATAGTCTACGTGACCCACCCCTGGGCGTGCTGCTGGATTGGAAACTTTCTTTTAAGCCCCATATTCAGTGGGTTACCTCCAGATGTCTCAACTTGTACCAGGGAATAAAAAGTGTAGCCCGTAGTGAGAGGGGACTGAAGATTGGAGGGGCCTTAACCATTTACTGGGGCGTGATAGAGAATGTCGTAGCGTACGCAGCTGCCTGTTGGGCTGACAAACTTGACTTCCAGTCGTACAGCGGCACTCTATTACGAATGCAAAGAGCCATTTTGTGCTCTGAAACAAGGGCTTATGCGACATCATTCACGGTCTCCTTACCGGTGGTCGCAGGTATGTTGCCGCTTGATCTCCTAGTAAAGATGAGGGCCCTTACCCATAAGTACAAGAAAGGGAAAATGATTGTCCTTGATGGTGAGGAGCTGTCCTGTCAGACTCCTCCTGCCCTTGCAAAGAGAAAGATCCGAGACTACGAGATTGGGAAGTGGCAAAGACGCTGGGATGAAGCAGAGACAGGGAGAATCGCATATAGTTCTTCCCGTATCTGCATCACAGACTGTCGGTTCGATGGCTGGAGCTATCCCAAACCGTAACGCAATATTTCACGGGCCACGGGGAGTTCAATTTTAGGCTCCTTAAGCTGGGTTTGAAAGATTCCCCGAATTACGAAGGCGGTGAACGGGACACAGTGCATCACGTTCTCTTCCGATGTCCTCTCCTCGACGAGGCAACAATCCACATCCAACAATCCACAAGCTGAAAAGGACTGGCCGGGAGAATTCAGAGTTAATGAAAAGTGCTATCAATTTTAAAGACTTTGTTGAGTTTGCACATGAAGTAGCAGTAATGCGCCGGACTAGACGGATATGTAGAGGTCCGCCTCCACGTGGCAGGGATGAAAACTTGCCAACTATGTAGGCAAGGCTAAGTGACCATAGGCATCGGTTTTGGCGCTATGCGCTAGGTACGGTGGCCAAGTGTGTGCTGTAATTTTGAATTTTTTTTGTCTGATATACAATACAGAACGGGATGTGTGTATTTATTGGTATGTGTGTATTTATCGAACAAATGAGCGAGTTGTGAGAGTGAAGTGGCCTTATCTGGAGTTGAATGGGGTACGGAAAACCCACTACACGTGGAATAGTACCGTAAGTCCCAGCGGGTACTAGGAGGGTGTGGTAAAACCGTAGGCTAGCATGTATGCATGGTCTGGCCAGTGACCATTCTAGGAGACTCGCAGTATAAATTAAACCTCGGAGGCAGCCCGTAGCTGGAAGCGCACTTGCTAGGTGTGCGCAGTTCACCAGAGCCTGCTAGGGGGTGCCCTAGCTTCTGGGAGTGAAGTGTGACCACTTTGTGGGATCACTTTGCGCGCTGGTTGAGCGTATCTCAACCTGCCCTTAAATGGGCCAAGTGGGGGTGTGCCTAGGTACTTCTGCCATGGAGAGATATTGCACTAACAGCCTCTCCATGGTAGTGACATCCCTCTCTGTTAAACGATCGGGTGATTGGTAAACCCGAAAGGGTAGGGTACGGTCTATAAACTACCCCCCAGTACTGAGAGGAAAGGGGTTATCCAGGGAAGCATGTCCGATATACATTGTATAATCGGAAAATACAGAAACCTATTAACTTCATAGTAGCAGATATATCTTGCCCTACTGTGCTAGGCTTGTCAAGTTTAAATGAACTTGGTATTATTATAAAGAAAGTTTTTTCAGTTCACAAGGATACAACTAAGTCAGTCAGTATGCCTACTAGTCAACCTACTGTAAACTCGAATATAAAATTGAATTGTCTACTTATCAGTTTCAACATATTTTACACAACATAACACCAAACCCACAGCTAACTTGGTTCAAGTAAGCAAATAAATAACAAACATTCAAATGAGAGTTCCGGTAAGTCAAGATATTTGGATCTGTGGATGTAAAGTTTTTTCTTACATTGCTTCTCTTGAATGATTTGGTTGAACTTAAATTGTGAAATCCAAGAGCATCTGGAATGGTAGGTTCTTGAAGTTAAACACAACTCAAATATTACTGAAATACTTGAAATAAGCAGTACTAATTAACTAAGTTAAATTTTAATTTACTTCTTAGCACAATAGACCGTGAAGGTCGTAGTGCGCTGGGTCCCTTCTACAAATAATAATAATTAATTTACTGCTTATTTATGAACTGGGTCCACTATCGATGAAGCCGCACTGCTTCATGGCCACTCTCTCTATATCATACTATCCAAACAAATTCTATCACTTATATGAAATATTTCTTCTGGAGAATTAATTTTTGGAGGTTCTTGGGTAGTTCTGCAATGTTAAGCTTTCCCTTTAATAAGTAATGAAACGGTAATTAATCCACAAGAAGCCTGTAAATTACATTTAAATGTCTAGCAGTAAACTGTTCATCAGTTTCCACTTCACGTGCTCAGGGATGATAATTATCAGAGATATTTTCCATGATAGCCTGCTTCTTTTTGTGGTCATCGAGCGCTTTCGGGCGTTCGCCCAACATCGGGATGTTTTTGTCAGAACAGTGTGATGTAGACTTGCACAGAGCAAATTTAGTTGATACCGAAACCAGTCGATGACCACGAAAAGAAGCGGGCTATCACAAAAAATATCTCTGATGCTTTCCAGCTCTGCGGAGCCAACCACAACAACGATGATAATTATGTTTACACGTATAATCACAATGGGTCTCAGTTGATTAAACAATATTTACCTGAAAGTTTAATTCATTTCTACAAACACGTTTCTTAGGCTCTTTTGAACTTTTGAGTTCTGTTGCTAAACAATTATGAAGCATTTAGATTTTTAATTCAGCAAAGTGTTTGTACATTTGTGACTATTAATATTGCGTAAAAAATAAGATTGAAATATTATTATGTAAAAAAGGATCAAAACTGAATATGCAAATGCTGGATAACATCTGGGATTTTATCCGTCGTAGTATGTTTATTTTTCTGGTTCCTGACCAGTTTCGGATTATCAAAGAAACGACATAGTAAAAGTCGGGTAGACAGTCGACTTTAACTTAATTTTGTCATCCTGCACCATACTTGTCGATCGAATTGAATTGAAATATTTATCCTTGTTGATTTAATGCGGGAGTTATAAGGTTATAATTGTATGTATGTATATGCATGTGTGTTTAATAACAGACTGGAATGACTACAAATGAGACTAATAAATAGTGTGTTTTGAAGAAGAATACTTAAAACTAAATATTAATTCACCAAGCGATTTAGTTCATTATTCAAGCTTTCAGAAATATAAGTGTATCAATCAATTATTTTGTACCAAATTAAAAGATGCCAATCAATATTTGCCCACTACCGCTGTACTCTTTCAGCGGGCCACATCTTCGAAATTACAACTCTTAGTTCCGGATATAGAGGAACGACAGACACTCTTTCAGTGTACCACGCCTTCGAAATTTCCACTCTTAGTCCCGCATTCTTTCTTTCTTTCTCTGCAAACGTGGTGGACAAGTTCTGCGTATTTGGAACCGCAATGACTACCCGAAAAACCCATTTGGCGTGCTTATCTTCCAGGATTATATCCTGCCTATTGTGCTATGGTGCGGTTTGTTGTGATGGAACGGTCGAGTACAGACGGAATTCGTCTTCCAGCCCCGTGCAGGAATCATATTTATAATAGGGCTAGAAAGTGCCTATCACAAAGTCGCACGCTGCTGCTAGCTGACGCACAATCTTTGCTATTTAGTAGTCGTCTGTATAATCAATAGAGGTGAGGCCGACAATCCCTAATAAAATGGTTAATTGTTTCCGGCATTGATGTGACATATCCGGGCACATATCGTCCACGCAAGATTCTTTTATTGAAAAATTAGTCATCAGTTGCGTTTGTACCTTAATGAAGCTAAGTTGTTGAGGGTGAATAAAATAATTTTTGGAACAGGTAGCTGACAATAATTATTACCAATTGTGTTCAACCCACAGGATGAGTGAACCTTTATTTCTTGCGTTTATTTACCTCACCTAATATTTATAACAGAAAGAGCCTTACCATAATTAAAACTATAATAAGCCTGTCTTATTAGAATTTTAATAGAGTATTGCTAATGTTCATTAAAAGGAAAATTGTACCATTTACAGGTTTTTAGCTCAGGCTTTAAAATAAAGAGAATCGCAAGGAGAATTGGAGTATAATTTATTTCTACCTTTCCCCTGAAGGCGACTAGGGTTCTGAATTGGCCGCTCCAACCCCCACCCTACTTCACTGAACTCGCTGGGACGTCTCGAAAATCAAATCGGTATCAAAATCTTGTGACAAGGTAATAAAAAATCAATTTTTTATTAAAAAAAAGTCATTCTTTAAATACTCCGTTATTACTAAAGTGAAATTCTTAACAGGTTTTATAACAAGAAAGGGATCCTGCTCAAATAAAGTATGCGCTGAGTTTTTCAGTAAACTCTTCTCTTTGGAAGTGTATATAATAAGGATTAAATGATAAACAAAGATTTCAGGAGCCAGTTGTAAAAGTTAGCACCAACCTCTTCTATTAAAGGTTTTTTGCAAACATACAATTCATCCCATACTCTTCTAGCGGCCACTCCAATTAGATTCTGACCTTGACGAGACGTCAGTTCATCTGTGTCCTCAATTTGAGGATTGACATGCCATGTTGTCTTTGTGTTTGAGTCCATTCTGAAAAGAATTTCATAAATGGAAAACTATTTAGCGATAGTACTTACTTTTCAAAATTAAAAACTTACAATATCTTCATCTCTGAGGTCAGTTGCAGCAAGCAATAAGTTAAGCAACCAATGAATTCCAACTCATGATTACCGGCACCAAAAATTAAACTCCTGTATAAAATAAAAATAGCTGAGAAATATTACATATTTTTATATTATTATAAAAATATCTGAGTATTTAATCAAAGTTTAGTAGTTTGTTAGCCGCTGAAGTTGATATTCTTAACATACTCGCATATGAGGTTCGGAAGTAAAAACAAAATGAATTTAACCCAATTTTTTTGCGCATCGCCTCCATCGTCATTAGCGCTACCCTAATTGTATTCCTTCACGATCTCCGGCCACTCCAGCCGGGATAGCACATGCTAATCTATGTGCTTTCCATACACAACACCTTGCCTAGGAAGATAGGGTGGAGCTCTAGATTGTCGAATGCTTTTCCACACTTCCCCTCTTTTATCATCAAGCTAGTCTACGAGGGGGCGAAATTTTCGCCATAGTTTCGATTATTCTATTTACTTCGTCAACGCCTAAAAATATTTTTTGTTACATAAATAAGACATAATAGATACATTGAAATTTCATATTTTTTGAAACACAAGTATATCGAAAATAAGCACATTGAAAGAGTAAGTTTGAACATAAAGATAACCAAAACAATGTAAAAAACAAAATAGAAAATTAAAGGATAACTTACTAAAAATATATTTTAGAAAATTTGTGTGTAATGTCTAATTTTGCTTGCAACAGTCTAATTGTGACGTGAGAATATTAACAGTTGTATGTCTTATATAAGCAAGGAAAAGTCACTAAATGTCGGCTAGTCAACACTCCTCCACGTTGTGAGGGGGCAATGCACTCCTTTTAGAAAGCAACTAAAAGAGCCGAGGCGAGTAACCACAGCAGGTCATCCAACTTACCCCCCCCCCCGTTGCCGTCGAACCTGATCCTTCCCCTCTTAAAATCGTAGGATGGCAGGTGGTTTACCCACCTCCTCAGGGAGTAAGGCTACCTTGCGATCATCCTAGTCATACATATTCACACGATTTGATACAGAACAATTACACGAACACACACAACAACACTTTACACTCTCATGCACGGACAACAAATGCAGGGCAATCCGTGTTGAGGATGAATGGCACAGGGGTACTATGTTGCGAACAGAGCCTCCGGGGCACCGGGCGACCCTGGAGTAATTAGTTTTATCCGGGTATAGCGGGGCTTCGATCGGATAGACGATCCAATTTCCAGCTATTCGTGGAACTATGGAACTATGGCTAGAAGCAAAAATTGAAACAAACAAGAAGCATGTTGTCACCTAAGACCAAAAGCCAAGGCAACGCTGCAACAATCTTGCGGCTAAGGAAGCGGTAAGAACCGAATCGGCACCTGAAAAAGGCCTAAGGAGTGATGCATCTGACTCCGCAGTCACAATGGCCACGTGAAAGCTGTGTAAGCCAGCAACTACCAAAGGCAGGCTTGTGGGGCCGGAGGTTCAGAGACAGGTGCGGCAAGGCAGGGGTCTATCTAGCTCTACTTCAAGCTGTAGACAAAATGATGAAGAGATGCGTTTCGCCGTTTGTCAGTGGTCGCAAGGAAGAGGCCACACAAACAAAGAACTCTTAAAGAGGCACTTCTAAGACTATTCATGCCAAAAGACGGATCATCCGGGAAAATTTTATCCAATTGACCAAACGCCTTTCTAAGGGAATCAATGAGCCCAGGTCAGTAGTGGAATCCCCGCGGCAACTGTGATCTCCTAAGAAGTTTAGGGCCAAAACTAGGGAGCAATCCTGCAGCGAAGCTCTTTCCTCTGTGAAGGGTGCAATTGTGCTAGAAGGATACCCTAACATACAGATAAGCAAGGAGTGGTTTAATGCTATCCAAGACGCTATACTGGAACAGTACGGCAAAAAATGTGGATTCCAAGTTGCGCTTACTTAAATGCATACGTAAGCCTTTTGTTGGGGCATTTAAATTACTTTTTACACATTTGTGGGTACGTACTTTTTTGTTGGGCAATTAAATTTCAGAAGCCTCCAAAAAAACAAAAGCTCAGAAGAGGAAAAGGCGTTGGAGAAGGACAACGAACCGCCGAATGCCATGATTAAAAATAAGACAGATTTGCCAGAGCTAGGCAAGGGATAGGTGGGGAGCTCTCCAGGCGGCACTGGCCACCCTCCCTTCAGAAAAAACAAAGGAAGAAGAGTGGGGCGGACGCAAAGGAGGTGCCTCCCGAGGATGAGTCGGCCTGCTCCCAAGGCCTGATAGTCGGGGTATCTGCTATGTTCTGCGGAAGCGGAGGGAAGCTCAAGGAATGGGAGTAGACGTTCCGCCTCCTTGGGTACCTGACGTAGTGATCAAGATGTTGCAGGCGAACCTCCGCCGTGTTAAGACCCCTTAGGCTGTGCTTAGTAGTTGATTGCTGCAAGAACCCTGATGATCCAAGGGAATTTTACCCAAATTTGGTAAAATACTATACAATAAGTCTGTGCCTAGTTCTCGAGCGAGTTATAGTGCACAATAGCAGAAGTAAGCTGCAGCTTAGTACCGGAGCTAGGCTCTGCAGATTTTATTGCAGCTTCCTTAACTATCAATACCAAGGGATGACGGAGAAAGCTTTTGGTCAACTCCGCATAATTCCCGGTGATGAAAATTGTTCCCTCCTCTGTTAAGTGAAATAGCGGTCCCCAAACAGCCCTGTGACTGGTGGAAAGCCTAGGCGATTCCAGTTGCGGGGTTGGAGCCAACCCGAGCGTCCACGCCGCAGGGACTGGACAACGTGCTTTGCACGGCCAATCGGGCACTGGCGGCAGACACCACGACGGGGCTACACAACATTTACTCTGCACCCGCCGTGGCAACAATTTCACTTACTTTAAATCACAGACACAGCAGCGATCTCACGCTGCCCTGACGAGGCCCATTCTTGGGCCTCCGAAAACAGGTCTTCACTTCAGAGAGTCTATTTGGACACTGGAGGACCTGGGGCGGACGTGGGGGAGCGACTTACACGCTGGAGATTCGTCCAGGTACCTGTAGTTGTAGGGACATGGTGAGGAAACAGCATACACCATACAGTTCAACACCACATTTATACATACTTCACTAACACTATACCCCCGCCTTTCAAGAAAATAAACACATGGAAGGACAAAATAAGAAAGGCCCTCAGTCTGTGGCAAATGAGGGTACGAAAATCTCCACGAAGGTCTCCGGTGCTGTTGAGGAACAAGGCACACCGGCAGTCATGGCTACTTGTTCTGCCAATATAGTAGAAGTAGGTGAGTTTCAGTGGGGGCGCATCCTCGAGGCAGGAAACTACCGGGAACCTCCCGGCTTCTCCTTTGAGAGGCCTGGAGAGGCGTGCCTCCACGGAGAGTTTAAATAAGAGTATTGAGAAGCTTTTGCTGGCTTCCCCTGGTCGAAGCGAGGGGACCGCCGAAAGGCGGACTCCGAGTGAAACCAAAACAAGGGAGTCTAGCAAGAAGAGAAAGAAGAAGAAGAAGGGTATGGAGGAGACGCCAGAAAGCGTCCCCGAAGCCAAACGCCCGAAAGTGGAGAAGGCCAAGAAGCCGCAGGTCGCCGTGGTCAGGGTAGACGGTGAAGTTATGACCGAGCACGACGCGAAGCACGTCAGAGCACAACTTGTGAGTGCTCTGGATGATACTGAGAGCAGGAAGGGCACCGCTGATGAAGGCTGGTGGCCACATTCGAGGAGTCTGGCGTGGTAAGTGAGGGCATGTTTCTATCACTTGCGGCGACGAGAGGACCAGGGCCTGGACAGCCAGACAGGCTGTCACACCCAGAGGTGACATTTAATATGTTATGTTGGAGGGGGAGGATATCCCCAAGATGACTCGGGTATCCGTTTGGGTGCCAGGTAAGAGGTGTCCTTTAGAGAGATTTCTTGACGGGGCAGAATCCTGGTCTGCGTACAGATCTCTGGAGAGTTCTCAACTCCTTCGAGAAGGATAAAGGTATGTGGATGGTGTTCTTCATGGATCCTGTGGATGATGGTGGAGGCCCTATTACGAGCTAACGAGGATCACCTTCAAAAGGAAGGAGGACAAGCAACGAGGCCAGCCTGGCAAGGAGGAGAGTGGAGGCAAGTAGTCTTCTCATGCTTAGAGTGTTCCAATACAACACACACAGGAGTAGGGAAGTGGTAGCGGAGATGGCTGAGGTCATAAGGGAAACACCCTTGATGGTAGGTCTAATACAGGAGCCTTATACCATCCGAGGCAGTGTGGTTGGATGGGGTGGTATGGGGTTGAGAACATTTTATGATTGTGGAGTAGATAGGCCCAGGACTTGTGTCCTGGCGTCTAAGAATATGGAGTGTTCAATGTTAAGAGAGTTTTGTTCCAGAGACTTGACGGTAGTTTCGATTAGGATAGGAGAGGTAACAGGCAGACTGGTTTTGGCGTCGGCCTACCTACCCTATGACTCAGAGGAGCCACCATCTGGCCGGGCAGTGGAGCGTCTGGTGGAGTTGTGCGAAGAGGAGAACCTGCCACTCCTGGTCGGATTCGATGCCAACTCATACAACACGCTGTGGGGAAGCAGCGACACCAACCGGCGCGGGGTGACAGTGGCGAAGTTTTTGGTAAGTAGAAACCTTTTTGTTTTAAATAGAGGTAAGAAACCTACCTTTGTAATTAGGAATAGGGAAGATGTGATAGATATTACGGTGGCTTCCAGGCAATTTTTGTCCTGGACGACAGGTTGGGAGGTTATGGATGACGGACGTTGTCCGATCATAGAGGCATTAGAATCACCCTGCGTCTTGAGATGGGAGAGGTGAAGAAGTTTCGAAATCCGAGAACTGACTGGGGTAGATTTACTCGGACTTGAGAAATGATAGGTTAGGTCCGGGTAGACCGCCGGCTGAGGGGGAGGACCTGGATCAGAGAGTGGATTCGCTCGATTGTTCGCGCTTATGAGACCTCATGCCCTGAGCATGAGGTATTGCCTAGGAAGGTCCAGTGGTGGACGGCCCGATTAACTGCCTTAAATAGACAAATGAGGCGGTTAAGGAGGAAGGCTAGGGGGAGTAACGCGGAGGAAGATTGGGAAAGGTTTACTCAGGCCAAGCGAGAGTATAAAAGAGAGATCCGGAGAACGAAGAGAGTCTCTTGGAGGACTTTCTGCGCAACCCTGGAGGGGGAAGAGGAGGTAAACCGAGTTTTTAGGTTTTTAGGTAAAAGTGGGGAGTTGTCGTTGGACAGTATTAGGAAGCCTGATGGACAGATCACCTATAACCATAATGAGGTGTTACGGGTGATGCTGGATAGACATTTACCGGATAATGTGGGGTACGTTAGAGGGTGCGTGGGTGTCTTACCTGACGCACAGGGAGTGGATTTACAGAGTAAGGAGTTTGCAAGTAAAGTGGTTACTTTGAGGAGGCCAGTTGGGTATTCGCACTTTTAGTAAATTCAAGTCGCCGGGTATGGATGGTCTGTACCCGGTGCTGATTCAGGAAAGTGGAACATGTTCGGAAGTACATGTGTAATGGTTGTAGGAGGAGATGTTGGTTGTGGATGTTGGTAGATAAATAACACCTCAATATCGGTATAAGATATATAATTGATATATATGTATATGACTGACTACCAAGGACTGTATACTTTACACTACAAGAACTGAACAGACAGACTGACGTGGCTAAACGATATGTACAATTGAAGTGTAGACTGTGAACAGAATCTCTCTTTGACTCCGTTTCTCGTATATATATATACACTCGCCGAACCCTCTCCTCTCTCTGTGCGCGAGAGGCTGTTTATGAGTGATGGGGGTTCACTCGCTAGAGTGGATGAGTGGTGGGGGTTCACTACCCCTACACATGGGTAGGAATACTGAGGGACAGCCTGAGTTCGTGCTATATCCCTTGGGCTTGGAGGGTCAGAAGGGTCGCGTTCATTCCCAAACCAGGGAAGTTGGATTATCTCGACCCTAAAACTTACAGGCCAATCAGCCTCGCGTCCTTCTTAATGGAGGACTGTGACATAAAGAGTACCTTTCACGGGAACCAGCATGCCTATTTGGCGGGGAGATCAACGGAGACTGCGCTCCACAATTTGATGGGGAGAATTGAACATACGTTGGAGTCTAAAGAGTACGTGCTGTGATGCTTCTTCGATATTGAGGGGGCTTTTGACAGCGTGGCTCATGATAGAATTAGAGTGCTATTGGAGGAGAGGGGTGTGAATGGGACCCTGGTTAGATGGATAGTCAACCTCCTGACTTCGAGGATTATTTATTCTCGTTTGGGAGCTGCCAGGGTGAAGCCAGTTGGGGCTTTCCCCAAGGTGGAAGTTTGTCTCCTCATTTGTGGTGCCTCATCGTCGATGAGCTACTTTGGGAGATGAACCGTAGGGGATTTTACCTCCGATGATGGGGTAATCTTAATCACAGGGCGGCATCTAAGTGTGGTGAGTGACTTGATGCAGTCGGCGTTATCTTACGTGGAGCAGTGGTGCAGCAACTATGGCTTGTCCGTCAACCCGAACAAAAGCTCCTTAGTTCTCTTTACCAGGAAGAGGAAACTGGAAGGGCTCAGGAGACCCAGGCTCTTCGGCAAGGAAGTGCAAATTTGCAGAGAGGTTAAATACTTGGGGGTCCTCATCAACAATACGTTGAATTGGCGGGCTCACATTGAGTATGTTTGTGAGAAGGAACAGAAGGTTTTCTGGCAGTGTAGGGGATTAGTGGGTAAGACCTGGGCAGTTAATCCCCGAGGCATCCACTGGATTTACGAGAAGTTGGTGAAGCCAAGGATACTCTATGCCGCAGTGGCATGGTGGTCTGGTACCTTGGTGGGAAGGAACAGCAAGAAACTGCTAGGAGTGCAGCGCACGGCCTGTTTGGCTATTACTGGCGCGATGAGAACGACACCGACGGTGGCATTGGAGATGCTGTTGGGCTAACCCCTCTTCAGTATGTGGTAACGGGGGAGGCAATGAAAGGGTACCTCAGAATGTGGTGCAAGGGAGAATGGGTGAGAACCTTTCGGGGGGATCACACTAGGATCGAGGACGAAATTTGGCGAGTGAACCGATTTCTGCTATCCAAACTTGATGAGACGAGCAAGAAATGGGGATTTGAGAGAGATTATGAGATTACCATTAGTAGTATAGGGGATGATAACCTCACGAGGTCAACGTAGTCGGGCAGCGGTATTATTCGCTGCTCTTCAGATGGCTCTAGGCAGGAGGGCACTGGCCTGGAGGGCGCGGGAGCATGGTTTCAGGAGTTGGACAGAGGGAGTTCGGTGACCTTGGGTGGTTTGGCCACGGTTTTCCAGGCTGAGGTGGTGGGTATTATTGAATGCTGCCGCCTGGTGGGGGAGTGGCAGGGAGAGTTCAAGGAAGTGCGGATTTTTTCGGACAGCCAGGCCGCACTAAGGGCTTTGAGTAAGCCTTGGTGGAGCTCGAAATTAGTGGGAGAATGTCGGAGAAAGCTTAATGCTTTAGCTCGGAGGGGTACGGTGCACCTCTATTGGATACCCGGACACGCGGGAATAGAGGGAAATGAGAGAGCAGATCAGTTGGCCATGGAGGGATCATCTCAACCATTCTGTGATCCTGAACCAGCCCTGGCTGTCACCAAGACGTTTCGTGACAATCAAATTAGACTTTGGGAGACGAAAGTTTTGGAGAAACGCTGGGGGGACACGCAGGGGTGCCTCCAAGCCAAAAGATTTATAAAAACAAGTAAGCAGGGAACTTCGGAGTATCTCCTGTCCCTTAGTAGAACGGGTCTGAGGACCCGTTTGCGTCACTTGTTTAATATAGGGAGGACGTCCAGTCCCATTTGTCAGAACTGCGACGACGGAGTCAGGGAAACGGTGTACCACTGACCTTTGTCAGTGTCCCCGTTTCGCTGGACTAGGTTTCGTGTATTTGGGAGGGCATCACTCTCGCAGGATTTCCTGCGCGAGCTGGAGTTTAGGGATATCTTGGGATACTGTAGACTAACCGGTAAGCTACCGGGGGAGATTAATTAAGGGGATGGGGGGTATCGGGGGGATAAAGTTTACATAGGCTTAGGTCCCGCGCCATTAGGCACCCGAATTACAATAATAATAATAAGTGAAATAGTTGCATACTATAGGAGAAGAAACCAGCAACTAGTATTGAAGTAGACGCTAACGCGCAATATACTGCCTGAAGAAGCACCGGCACCAATCAAAGAGCTAAGCTAGTTCATAATTACATTTCTGGTGAAGGGCTGCATGTACTAGCTAACATAGGCTTGGAACCCAATTTTATGACTGCATCGAGTAGGGAGGTGCTTGATTTTATCCTTACCTCACGTTGTGTGTCAAATAGCATAATGAACTGGTATGTGTGGAATGCTTTGATCGTAGGCATGCTAGGCTCTATACGTATTTCACTACTTGTCATTAGCAGACTTCGTGGGCCGAGAAATACTCACTGGCAGGGTTCGCTCAATCCCTTACTGAGTCAAAGACGTTAAATTAAATGTTAAAACGGTGGAGAAAATTGAACGGATGGTTGACCAGATAAATGAGGCGATTTTGGAATCCAATCAGGAAAACTGTCCAGAATGATTAAGACCGCAAAGGTGGAAAACAGTCTGGTGGAACAATGCGTCAGAATATATTGAATCTTAGCAAGAGAAGCTGCTCGAATAGGATGAGTTTCCTGAGGAAGAATGACGGAACCTACACAGATTCAGCAGAAGAATGCGTGGAGCTACTTTTCACTTTCCTGCACAATTTCCAGAATCTTCCTGTCTCGAGAGCCAACGGGCCAATCTGCTCAGGAAAGCAAAAAAGGCCGAATTGCAACCCAGGTGAGACAGCTAAAGAGACTATAATGGGCTATTGCATAATTCCAGCCCTTTAAATCACCAGGGCTGGATGGAATATACCCAATCTTTTTACAAAAGGCTGGGGAAGGAGAAGCAGAATCTTCAGAAGCTGTTTGATGAGGAGATTCATTCCAAGTAAATTGCGAAAGATGGAAGTAGGTTCCTCCCTCATTCCAAGTAAGCCTGCCCTCCTTTCTACGAATACAATGGAAAGGTTGATAGACAGATATATTAGGTACGAAATTTTGAGGAAATACACCCTCAATCGTCAATATGCACGTTAGACAGAAACATCTACTGACCTAGCGCTCGATAATTTAAACAGGCTACTCCAGAAATCCTGGACATAGAAGGGGTCTTTAATAACGTATGCTTAGTGGATGCACTGGCAAGAAGGGGTACAAACGATCTGCCAGTAGAATAAATGTAGTCTGTTGGGAAGGAATAACAAAGCCATGTTTACACAATTTCTCTACAGAGGCCAGTGTATGTACAGATGCCCGCAGGGAGGCGTTTTGTCACCACTATTGTGGACGATAGTAGCCGATGATTTCCTAGCCAAATTAAATGCGGAAAGCTTTACTGCCTAGGCTTTGCGGACGAGCTGGCAACCGCTATGAGAGGGAGTTTTGCAGATATTGTTTTGGGGCGCACACAAAGAGCTCTAAGTATTGCGGATCAATGGTGTAAGGCAGAAGGCCTCTACGTTTATCTCATCAAAACTAAAGTAGTTCCTTCACAAAGAAGAGGAGCGTACGAAGCTTGAAACAGCGACACTTGGGGGAAGGAAGAATCCTGTTTGCCATGAAAGCCAAATATTTAGGAGTCAATTTTGACTGACAAAGCTAACATGGAATTGCTATTTAAATAACTGTGAGCAGCGACGAGCGTGGTGGGAGTCTAGTACCCAGCCCGCGGAGTGGGGAGGCAACACCAAGCGAGAAGAGAGAGTCAGTGTGACCTAGCGTACGGACCAGGCGTATTGAAGGAGGGGTAATTGCTCATCTTACCTGCCACTGTCTCTAGCCCTCGGTTGGACAAACCAACAACACTTCTAATAAAACGAGTTTTGACGAAGAAGGTTTTTATTTTCTATATGTACATAATTCTGAATTATATGTGGCAATAAAATGTTTCTTTATTAATTTTGGTGTTCTCCCTCTAACCCCGTCCCGCTCCCACTGGTGTCAGGTGTGGGGTATAACGTCCCTGTGAACAGGGAGAGAAAGAGAAAAAAAACTGATTCGTGTAAATAAAAACAAATTAATACCTGTATATATAATTGGAATAATTAGAGATATAATTTTATATAGATAAACGAGAAGGAATTTTTTGTTGTTGAGTATTTGTTGTATATATGTTTAATGTAATAGAGATATTTAGTTTAACACTTTTGTTTGTTTATGTACATATATGTTTGAGAAAGGAATGATAGTTTCTTAGAGTTAGTAGAAATAAATATTCCATATTTATATAAAGTGATAAAGGGTAATGACGAATGACTGAGTCAGTGTGTGGCACAGCTAGAATTATAAGATAAGCTTTGGCCAGTAGAGTGACCTTGAAAAGCGCTCGCTCAATAACTCCGCAACGAAGGCTCCCTCACGCGTTTTGAGCTTTTTTTCGAACTCAGAGAATGTTCACTATTTTTTTATTATTATTTTATTTACTTTCAATTTTTTGGGGGAAAAAAAAATTTTTTTGTTTAAGTGTCGGTGGGTATATCCCATTTGGAGTAAAGGGGTCGTGTTGGGGCTCGTTGGAACCAGGTCGAAGAGCACTTTTCGCGGGTAATACTTTTCAACGAGGTTATCATGGAAAGAGAAATAGAAAAACTAAAAGCGGAGGTGAGCAGACTAAACAGAGAGGTTCAAACGTTAAGTATAGCTGCGACATCTCCTCGCGACAGCTCTGTAGGTGCGAGCCCAGTTAGTTAGGAAAGAACTGGGGCTACAATCTCTAATTCAAACTTGGAGCGGAGGAAAAGAGGAGGATGATATCGATGCCTTCCTTCAACACGTAGAAATGGTGGCGGTCATAGGGGGATGGACGGAGCAGCAGAAAATGTTAATTTGTCGATCGAAATTAACGGGAGCCGCAAAGGCGTGCGTAACGGCTCATCCGGAGCTATTGCAACCCACGGCCCAAGATTATAACACAATACTCCGTCAACGCTTTGAGGGATTTTCTACTCCGGAACAGCGATTATTGCAATTGAATTCAATTGCGCAGCAACCGGGGGAAAGCGTACGTGAATCGCGGATCGCTGCCATAAATTAGGAGAGCAGGCGACACCCAAAACGAGTTCGGCCGAGGAAGCGTCATGGTTAAGAGGTCATTTTGAAAGAGTTGTTACGGCGGCTTTCATCAAGGGATTGGAACCGGAGGTTCGCAGGCAACTCCAATTTGATCCCCCCGCAAGTTTTCAGGAAGCGGTTAATAAGGCTTCTAGAGTGGGACAAGCGTTGTCTGATGACCCAACCAGTAAAGACGTCTGGGCCATACAGCGAGAAGGTTTATCTGGCGGCGGACGCTCGACAGGTAAGTCAGGTCCCCAGGCCTTCAGTGTTACCGATGCCACCGGAAGGGCCACTTTGCCAGGGAATGTGCATGACCAAAGGTGGTACCAGGACCAGGGGAAAGAAAAGTCAATCAGCCTTCTAGCATGGGAGGCTGCTTCGTTTGTGGCTCCACCAGCTATTTTGCACGAGCCTGTCCCAGGCGTGCTACCCGGGGCGTGAATTTATGTCATGAGGCGCAACCGCTAAGTATCCCAAAAGCAGGGGGCTCGACGGAGGCCCCGCCGTCGTAGACCCAACAAATTCAGGGGCTTTCTACATTATCCAAGTGTCACTTCGACCCAGGAGAGGGGACTAGTTCAGGAAGTGGAAGTCGGAGGACGACGCCTGAGATTACTAATAGACAGTGGGTCGGAGATTTCCATAATAAAGAAACCTATAGAGGGGTATCCAATACATCCCCCCAGCCTCAGGGGTTACTGGTACTACCATTAATCTCCAAGGCGAGCAGGAGTTGGAGTGCCGTATGCACTCTACAACATTTTCACACAGGTTCGTGATTGCTGATGTAGTATCACGAGCGGATGGATTAATGGGTTGGGATCTACTGTGCAAGGTGGGCCTTCTGATTGACGCCGCCCAAGGACGGCTGGCCCTGAAAGGGGTTGAGAGAGTGACGAAAGAGCGGGAGGACGGGAACTCGTCTGGGAGAGCGGAACCGAAGGGTACAGATCCCAGAGTGAGAGTAGATCAAATCCAAGCGGTAACGAAAACAGTAATTCCTCCCTTCAGTGAAGCTATGATCGAAGGTAAATTGAAATGGCGCCTAGATGGAGAGGTACTAGTGGAACCGGTAGCCCAACCCCAACCGGGAATTCGGGTTGCGCGTAGTCTAATAGGCAAGACGGGCGAAGGCTTTGGGTTAAGATGTTGAATCTCACTGGAGGAGACGTAGTAGTGATGAAAGGGCAGTACCTTAGGTTAGCAGAGGCGGTGAATCCGGAGAACGTATCGGGAGAACAAGAGACGGGGAAAAAGGTACCCGTTGAGGTTCAGGGATTAGAGGTGGAGGTACTCGACAAAGAAAAGTTGATGGAAACGTGCCTGAAACGAGTGTCGCATCTAAACGGCGTGGAAAGGGAAAGTATTTTGGACGTCCTTAAAAGGCACCTGGCCATATTCGGACATCCCGATAAGGAGGGATGCCGAGCGGGGGTGTATCATAAGATAAGAACTACTGAGGAGGGCCCAGTGGTAAAGAGGCCCTATAGGGTTCCTTTTAACCAGCGCCCAATAATCGCCGATCATATTCAAGCGATGGTGAAGGGGGATATCATCTGTCCGTCGACAAGCCCTTGGTCAGCGCGGTGTTGGTCGAAAAGAAAAATGAGGATGGTTCACCGCCCAAATACCGGTTTTGCACCGATTTCAGGGGGCTGAACAAGATTACAAAAATGGATGCCTACCCTCTTCCCCTTATCGTCGAAACCCTAGAGCGCTTGGGTCGGAGTAAGTATTTCTCAACGCTCGATCTAACTAGTCAACTAGTGGATACCATCAGATCCTAATCTGGCAGGGAGATTCGGAAAAAACCGCGTTTACGACGGAAGGAGGCCATTTTGAATACAAGAAAATGGCCTTCGGTCTGGTTAATGCATCGGCGACGTTTCAGCGGCTGATGGACCAGTTGCTGTCAGAGGTAAAGGGGGAAGAATGCTTGGTCTACTTAGATGATATAATCATCTACAGTGCCACCATGGAAGAACACTGCCAGCGACTGGAGCGGGTTTTGGTACGGTTGGAGAATGCAATTTACGGATCAACTTGGACAAATGTACATTCGCACAGCGGGAGGTGCAGTATCTCGGGCACCTTGTTACGGCTGAGGGAGTCAAACCAGATCCAGGCAAAGTGGAGGCCGTCAGTAAATACCCAGTCCCAAAAACGACGAAGGAGGTGAAGTCCTTTCTGGGCTTGGCTGGGTATTACCGACGTTTTGTGAGGCGATTCGCCGATTTAGCCAAACCACTGACCTATCTGCTAAGGAAGGAGGTGGCATTCCATTGGGGAGAAAGCCAACAGAGATCTTTTGTGTCACTCAAAGAAGCACTGTGTTCGCCAGAGGTTCTAGTATATCCGGATTTCAGAGACCCATTTATCTTGTCCACCGATGCATCGGGCGTGGCTTTGGGGGCGGTTTTGTCCCAAATGAGGGAAGGGCAAGAAAGACCGATCGCCTATGCCAGCCGCCGAGACTTGTCAATGCGGACGCGCTAAGTCGGGCAATTAGGGCAGTAGAAACCGTGCAGGGGGGCGATGAAAGCGAATGGTGCTTGGCGCAGAGGCGCGACGCGTGGTGTCAAGCTATGGTCGGGGTGGAACAAGTACGAACTGCGGAGAATGGCTTGCTGTATTGGGTCAGAGAGGGGGGCGATCGTACCGTCTGGAGGGTTCTAGTTCCGGCAAGTAAGAGGGAATTGGTGATGAACCACTGTCATGGAACCGCGTGGTCGGGTCACCCGGGGATAAAGCGAACGGTACAGAGGGCTCGAGGGAGTTTCTATTGGCCCCAGATGAATAGGGAAATAAAAGAGTACGTGAGAGCCTGCAAAACCTGTCAAGAAGGAAAACACCAGCGGGTTTGCGGGTCCCTCTGGCCGAGGTAACGGGAGCCTCTCGACCCTTCCAGCAGGTTTCTATGGACATCGTGGGACCCTTGCCCACGACGGCGTCCGGTAACCGCTATTTATTGACAATGGTAGACTGGTTCTCTCGGTACGCAGAAGCCATACCTCTGAAAGAGCAGTCAGCAGAGGAGACCGCTCGCGCATTTGTGGAGGGACTGATTCTCCGACATGGAGCTCCAGAAAGGTACTTACGGACCAAGGACGTAACTTTACCTCGGAATTGTTTCGCTTCACTTGTAAGCGGTTGGGGATAAAAAAACTGCAGACAACTGCTTACCATCCGGAGGGCAATGGGTTAGTCGAACGGTTACATCGAACCTTGATAGAAGATTCGCTTGCCTGTATAGTGCGGCGGGATGGAAGAGACTGGGATAGGTGGGTGCCCTATGCCTTGATGGCTTACCGAACAACTCCCCATTCGTCGACCGGGTATTCACCCCACTTCTTGGTCCATGGAAGGTATCTTCGGCAGCCGTTTGAATGTGAACTGGAAGCCAAGGACGCCCCAAGCGATGTGCTGGAATTCGTCCAGCGAGTACAAAAGAATTTGGAAGAGGCTTATCGCCATACCCAGGAGACCGATTCGCGGACACGAAGGGAAAGAGCGAAAGCTCACGATCGAGGGAAGAGGGCCTGAAGTTTCAACGTGGGCGACCGAGTTTATCTGTATGAGCCAGCGGTGCCGATTGGTCATGCTCGGAAGTTTAGGCGGCCCTGGACAGTCCACACACTATTTTGACCAGAATATCCCCCGTAAACTACGAGCTAGCTCTCTCGTCTGGTGGGCGATATATTGTTCATTTGAATAGGCTAAAACCAGCCGTGACGAGAGCTACTTCTCTCGGTACCACTACCCCTCTCAACTATAACGATAATGGGTCCGCACGAGACATTTTTTTTTTTTTTTTTTTTTTTTTTATTCATTCATTCATTGCTACAATCAAATCTATGGTGGTACCCGAGCACAGCTCATACCCACCTTACAACAATACTATATTTTGCCTCTATACACACTAACAATCAAGCTCCTGACTTAAATATTTACATTTTAGAAATTGAAATAAAATATAAGTGATAAATAATGAAACCATTACTAGAACATTCATCTAGAACATTCACAATCATTACCTAGAACATAACAATATATATCAACGAACTATATATATATAACAACATAACAACATAAAATATAACAATATATAAAAATAGGAATCCGATAATTATACGAGTAATACTCTAAGTTCATACTTCGTAACTAATGAAATTTAATATAAATACAACTAACAATTTCTTAACTAGGAACTCCCTCCCCAACTCTCCAACACCCTCCTACGTCGTTCGAAGACCAGAACTGCAAATTTATTAAAAGCTATAAAGTTATCCTTACTTCCAATCATCCAGTTATAAGAGCCATCTACAAGCCGAAGCTGGCCTAACTCCCCCTGCAAGGAGAACCTTAGATCTTCATATTCGGCTCACGCAAAGGTAACATGCTTCCAGTCCTCCACCTCTCCGCACACGCACTCCGGGACCTCACTCAATCCTAACTGGTATAGCTTCCCCTTCAAGGAGCCATGCCCTGTAAGGAGAAACGCCAACTGGTAGCTTGGCGCAAACCACTCCCTGACACTATGTTCCACCCATGTCACATCCGAAATGAAAAGGTATGTAACTCTTCCTTTATTACTTGATGACCATCGATCCTGCCAGATATCCCGCACAGCGAGTTGAATCCTTTTCCTTTCCTCTCGTATCCAGCAGAATCTTTCTTGTTCGCCCCCAAATCTGCTCCTAGGCCGGCTTACTCTGACATCAATAACATGCGCCTCCCTACCAGTCTTCAACATGTACTCGAGGCCTCGTCTTACAAGCAACAAATCCAAAGGCATCTTACCCGCAATCACCTGCAACGCCGCAGTAGAGACGTCCTACAGCATTTTGTTATCAATAACAAAACCGATCGCTGTAAACTGTCCAAACATCTTCTTATAGCAACCTTTTCAGCGGACTGAAACCACGCCCCAGCAGCATACGCTACAAGCGGAGCCACGATCCCATCATATAACATGTGCAAAGCCTGGGCCTTAAGGCCCCACTCCGACCTCATAACTCGTCCGCACGAGACAGGGAAGGAGAGTGCGAGCCGCGAGCCGCGAGAAGAGCTCGAGTTTGGAGACTTTTGGGGTAATGGGACTCAAAGCCAAGTGGAAGGAGGTAGCCGGGGACCTGTAAACGAGCCAAGAACCTATGGGGTGGAAGAGCGGCCCCAGTTCGGGAGAGGAGGGAACCTCAGAGGAGTCGGAGTTGGAAGGCGGAAGAACCAGGGACCCAACCTGGGCCCCTGGGGAAGACAGCTGGGACCAATTAGACGCGCCAGTAACTTCACGGTCACCGTATACCCTACGAAGCCGTGTACGCGACGAGGAGGAAATTTGCGGGGCAGCTGGGAATGGTACCCCAAGATTTCACAGCCCACGGGAAGGGGTCGATACTCGGCCCCGATATCGAGAGCGGGCCCGAGGGTACTCAGGGAGGAGTACTCGGGGATCTAAGTAGCTTATCACGCTAGAAGAGGGGGTCGTCTCAGTAGAGGTGTCAGTCTCGGAAAGTGTGGTAACTAATCCTGGTGAAGGGGACAGGACTAAGTAGGACTTGGACAAAAAAAAAATGAGGAAAGTGACCGGAGAGCTGATAGAGTACGGGTGGTGGTAGGGTGGCAGGCGCCCCACTCCGATGACCATCAAGGAAGTCTGCACCCGTTAGGGGCCGAGCAAAAATATTTCCTGTCTCGTTGAACAAGCTGAAGAAGTAGCCCTAGGCTGATAGAGGGCGTAAGGACCGCAGCCGACAATCGATGGTGCCTGGGAAGGCTCGCCGAAACGGCACCCTAAAGTCTCACCGACGTTACAAGAAAAGGAAATGGAAACTCAGCCCTAGAAGGTCAGCGTAGGTGACGATGCACGGCGTGGTGAGACAGGCCCCAGTGTCAATCTGACCACCATTCAATAGAAAAAGTGAAGGCCAGGAGACTTTTCAAAAAGAGGGAGCTATGTGAGCAGCGACGAGCGTGGTGGGAGTCTAGTACCCAGCCCGTGGAGTGGGGAGGCGACACCAAGCGAGAAGAGAGAGTCAGTGTGGCCTAGCGTGCGGACCAGGCGTATGAAGGAGGGGTAATTGCTCATTACCTGCCGCAGTCTCTAGCCAGCTTGGTGTCGGTCGGACAAACCAACAACACTTCTAATAAGACGAGTTTTGACGAAGAAGGTTTTTATTTTCTATATGTACATAATTCTGAATTATATGTGGCAATAAAATGTTTCTTTATTAATTTTGGTGTTGCTCCCACTTTACATAATATTACATGAAGGTGTAAAGTGTTGTGTGAGAAAAACTAAAAATTAAGCCTCGGGGTGATCCTCTGCAAATACATCAGTGTGGTTAGACCAGTGGTGTGGGGCAGTGGTTTGCAGAAACGGTGGGATTAAGGCATCTAATGGTGGTGGGAGTAGTAAGGCGCCTAGAGAAGGAGGCTTGCTTGCTTGAGCACTACAGGTGCCTTGATGTCCCAATGGAACCATGAAAGTCCTTCTAAACCTTCCTCCACTCCACATAGATCCAAGGCATATCTAGGGCAGCAGCACAGGCAGACTATTAAAAGGACAAGCTCACATTTGATCTAGGCATAGTAGACCATAACAAAAACTATGCGAGGGGGTAGAGGTGGACACAAATTTGGTCATGTCCTCCGATATTGTGCTTCTACATATGATCTGACAAACTTTTTCAAGTTCTTATAAGGGATAGAGGTGCCCGGTACATCGCAACAATGATGGGTAAAAGTCAACAAATTTTAAACCTGATATTTCGTTTAGGTGTCACCATGAGATCCCAATTAAGTTATCTGTCAAAATTCCTCAACCGGAAATACCACTTTACCGAATGGATTTTTCACTTTTTTGCAATTTTCTCGAAAATGGCTCCAACGATTTTTTATATCAAATATAAATTGATCTTTTACATCAACTATAAATATGAAGTGCTGCAACTTTTCTTAGAAACATTTCTCCGGGAAAATTCATTTAAGGAGTCTTCTGGGGGAACGGTAGGATTATGTTTTTCCAAATAAAGTCAGTTTATTAAGTTTAATTTCTCCAATTGATATAAAACTGATACAAACATTTAGATAAAATTATAAGCTCGAAGAAAATTTGTCAATTTCAATTTTGTTAACTGCATTAAAAAAAGTTGTGTGAGTGTTAGCCCATGATTTGTTTGTTAGTTTTATACTGTTATGACTATCTTCATTTTCCAATTCATGTTCAATTGCTTATTTCTGATAGATTTGTAATTCTAAAAATATTAAATTTCCATGTATGAATTGTTTGTGAGTGAAAAAAATTTTTTTTTTTTAGGTCTTGATAAAGATAATAAATTATCGAAACGATGGCAAAGATTTATTCGCTTTTGCTTGGGCCGAACTTCAATAGTTTTAAGAATATTATAAGTAAAAAATTATCTAAATATTATCAATATTAAATTACAGGATTTACATGATATATTAAAAAAATATATATCCTGAAAAATTTATCTAGAGCAAAATGTAATACTGAAATTATATTGTTCTTACAATCCAAAAAATAATTATTTTTGTTTCTTACACAAATATTACCTCTATGATGTAGTACGTATAACGCAGACAGAGAGCAACTTTTGCTTACCTATTAGTAGTTAATTTATGTAAAGCTTCCAAGACGGACATCTGATCGGCAATGGTGTCAGTCCCCCTGGACAATAGATAAAGTATAGTTCTGTTGAGACAATGGTAAAGTGTATCAGTACAGCTAGATCCTTGTTTTCTTTTGGCCTGTGTAAGTAACTTTACAACAAATTCAAATACATCATGTGGCTCTTTCAAAAGCATACCTACAAACAAAATTGCCTAGAATTAATATTAAAACTGAAAAAATCAATGTCTGATATCCAAGAGTATTTAAGTTTATCAAAAAAAATAATATACACAAGAAGTTTACAAATATTGGGAATAGTTGATCTAGACAATTTATACGTAACTAATTAGGTTATTATTGTTCGAAAAATGCTATGCTAAGGTAGGGAGATTTGGATACTTTATACGTAGAGGGAATTAGCCTCTTCACTTCTCTAGGGTTCCTGGCTTCCCTGCGGACAACTCGGTATAACGTCAAAACACTTACTAAATATGTACAGGGCCTGCAAATCCAATTGATATATTCAAATACTTGGGATTAGTACACCCATAGATGCTGGCAGAATCAATAGGCGCATCTAAGCAAACCTTAGTTTACTATGCACAACCACTCTTCCTTCTTACATGTGTATACTTTACAGAAGTGTATATTGTACATATTAAACTGGGAGCCACAATGATTTTTTTTTGAGAAGAGTGGATTTAGTTTTACAGCCACCCTTCTACACATCTATTTAACTGTTTGATATTTTATTCTTCTTTGCACTATAGCCGTTTTTAATAAAACAGCACATCTATAACTATTCAAAGCTATAGTTGAAACAAACAACAAACATGTTACTGGTATTTATGATTTCAACCGTCGTAGATGCATATTATTGTTGTTTCTGGACGGTTTCGGATCCTCGTCCATCGCCAGAGGAAGATTTTAAATCAATTCTGTAGAGTGAGGACTTCAACTAAATGTTTATATCAAGCACCACAATCAACTAGTATGGTGCTTAATAGAAACATCTAGTTGAAGCCATCTCTCTACACGAATTGATTTAAAACCTTCCTCTGACGATGGATAAGAATCCGAAACCGATCAGTAACAACAATAATATGTATGCTACGACAGATAATGTCATTGCAGATTCAACTCCATATTCAATAGGTAATTAGCTTGTTTTGTATGATGTTAAATAAAGAAATTACAGTAATAATAATGTTAAATTATTTTTGAAGTTAACTGTCAATCTTATTTGATGCATTCTTTGCTGTACAGAACAAGTAAACATCAAAATGTTTGTTGGTCAACAAAGCAGCAACATTTCGATAGTAATTATGTAATCATTACGTATGTTATTTACCTTGCCAAAGTTTATCTACAATTCTGGCAGCTAAGTATGATACATTGGGAGCAATATTTTGGGCACAGCCTCCTTGCACGACTGGCAGTGCGGCTTGTTCACCGAGAAGTACATCTGCAGCAAGCAAATGGTCCATAAGAGCTCCTAATACTTCTGTCTGTATTCTTGACTGATCAGAAAGGTTAACCATGTCTCCAGAACACTATATTATCAACAAAAATGTCTTCAATTAAAAACGGAAAACAAAATAATATTACCGCTGAGTAACAGTGGCCAATTGTATGTTATTCTCAGAAAAAAATGAAATTAATATTTTTTCAAATTTGGTTTTGTTTGTTTGAACAGAGCTAAGTGAAACCTAGCTGTATACTTGTCATGTTGAAACAGTGAAGACATAATTTCTGAAGAGATGTTTACTTTTCTAGCAAACTTCATTTTATGGTTGTCGACTGGTTTCAAGTATCCATCCATCATTATCAGGATGTCTTGATAAACAAATATGAGGATTATGGAAAAATAATTGAAATAAAAATGATTGGCTTACATACGTATGTTCAAGAGAAATATGCCTTATTCAAACTATGTCGAAATCGATTTCGAGAAAATTATGAAAAACAGGGAAAATTCAGCTACTTCCGGATGACGGATTTCGTCACATTAACTCTGATTATTGTGTTGATATATTTAGTTCTTATAATTATTATTATTATTATTATTAGAATATTTTAAAGTATCTGTTGATGAATTATGTTATGAAGAAATTTGGTAAGAACGGTCAAAAAAGAAACATTCAATTATGCCAATATTCGATAGAGTTTCCTGTCTTTACCAAGGCTTTAATCTAAAAATCAATATAATGAGGAACCATTACCTAATCGTACATTTTTCCTTTCTCTTGATTTTCACCGGAAATAGCCGTTTTGAGATTCCCTGATTCCAAAAAAGTGGTTTTAGAAAATGGTGTGTCGAACAACAGCTCAAAAACGAAAAATCGTGTTCAAACTTGATATTCCGTTTAGGTATCATCATGGGATCACTGTTTTTTCATTTTTTTGATTTTCTCCAAAAATGGCTCCAAGGATTTTCTTTGAACTTGATATATCAACTACACATGCAAAGTTTTACAATTTTTATTTGAAACATTTCTCTCGGAAAATGCATTTAAGCATTTAAGTGGGGTTAAGTTGTTCTCTAAAGAGCTATTTCAGTTTATTACACAAATTCTATCATCTAAGTAATATGAATTAGTATTAACCTCTTAAGTGCTGTCTATTTGATTATACAATTCCACCATCCAAACAAAATTAATTAGAAATAAATTGATTGCTAAAATTCTTAGTTTCAAGAAAATTGGAAAACCGAAAGTGCGTTTTTACTGAATAGCTTCTCATTTTCGCGATTTTCTCTATAAAAACACCGACGAATTTCATTAAATTTGGTATTATTATTATTATTATTATTATTATTATTATTATTATTATTATTAGCAACTACTGGTGGGCTACACCCCAGCACTGCAGCCAACAAAGGCTTAAATTTGGTATACTAACTACAAAATTTATTAATTACAATTTTGACTGGAGTAAGAGAAAACTGGAGTAAGAGAAAATTGGGTGAGTGTTTCACACCAGATTTTTTTCTGCAAGTATGGATAGTATTACACTATCATATGCTGCGTTAATATCAAGGAATAGGGCAGGAATCGATTTATTTTGCGTAAAATTAATCTGTATATCTGTAACTAGAGTAGCCAGACTGAGCATTGTGGATTTTCCCTTTCGAAGGTCGAACTGAGAACGAGGTAACTTATATTATATTCTAACCACCATTCAAGCCTATACTTTCTCTTATTCCTAGTAAGAGGAAGTATTGTAATCGTGTCAAATTTTCGATATCGAGTTTCACCGGAAATATCCGTTGTGAGGTCTCCTTGAGTCCAAAAAAGTGGTTTTTAAGAAATGGTTTTGTGTGTGTGAACAGCATAGCTGTAAAACGAAAAATCGGTGAAAGTTCAAAGTTGATATTCCGTTTGGATATCACCATCGGATCCGACAGTGCGTTACCTTAGACAATTCCTCAACTGGAAGTACCCCCCTTTACTAAAATGGTTTTTTCACTTTTTTGCAATTTTCTCGAAAATGGCTTCAACGATTTTCTTTAACTTCTTAGATCAATTACACATACAAGGGCATTACGCATTTAAGGCCACTTTGGGAGAGAGGTGGTGTTAGGTTGTCCTTTAAAGTGCTAATTGGTATACTACACAATTCTATCATCTAAATAATATTAATTTGAATTAAATATGTTGTTGAAATTGCGAGTTTGAAGAAAATCTGATGACAGGAATTTTGTTTTTACTAAAAATTATTTTTCAATGTTCTTGTTTTTCTAAAACGGCTCCAAGTATTTTCTTTAAACTAAGTGTGTGAGTTACACATCTTAAGAGCTACAACTTTAATTTGAAAAATTTCTCCAAGTAGACTCATTTAAGCGGCGGGCTTTTGGGGGAAGGGTAGGGGTTTGTTTGCCTCTAAAGTGCTATCAAGTTGATTATACAATTCTACCATCTGGACAAAATTAACTAGAAATAAATAAGTGGCCAAAATTCCAAAGTTTCGGAAAATTAATAAAAAGAAATGCTTTTTTACTGAACAGTTTTTCCAATTTTCTCCAAATAAAGACCGACGAATTTCATTAAATTTGGTGTACTAACTATAAAATTTGTCAGTTACAATTTGAAAACTAGAGTAAGAGGAATGTTTTGTGGGTGTTTCATACCAGATTTTTTTTACTTTCTATAACTGCTGTTAGAGGAAATACTGCAATTTGCCAGATTTTGAAATCTGCGTTTTCACAGGAAATAGACGTTTTGAGGTCCCCGGAGTCCAAAAAAGTGGTTTTTAGAAAATGTTCTGTATATGTGATATGTGTGGATGTGTGTATTAACAGAATATCTCAAAAACGAAAAGTCGCAGGAATCTCAAACTTGGTACATTCCCTTGAACTACCTCCGCATCAGACACGAAAGTTTCGGGCAAATTCCATCAACCGGAAGTGCCATTTTACTGATTCGTTTTTCGAGTTGTGATTTTCTCATAAACGGCTCCAACGATTTTCTTTAAACTGCACATACAAAGAGGTATTTGAAACATTTATTTGAAACATTTTTCTGGGAAAATTCATTAAGGGCAGTTATGGGGAAGAGATGGGGTTAGGGTTTCCTCTATAGTGCTATTTTACTTCATCAATATGCTATAGAATTCTGTCAACTAAATGATATCAATTATATAAGCTGCCAAAATTCCCAGTTTGAAGAAAATCGGTTGTACTTTACTGAATGAATATGTTTTTCAGGTTTTTGTGATTTTCTGCAAAAAAATGCCGATGGTTTTAAACACTAATAAGAATTGTAAGTGTGAAGAAAATTCGAGTGTTAGCGATTGTTTCACACCAGATTTTTTAAAATACGCTCAAAAAAAGAAAGAAAGAGATTAGGCCGATAATGCTGTTTTTTATTAGGTTTTGAAATGTGCACTACAATCTATTGCTTCCATATTGCAGTTATATTACTGGAATTCATTATATTACTAAATATATTTAATAAATCTGGCAAACTGGCTTCAAGTAAATTTTTATAATACGAGGATAGGTTATTTTATCTAAACCGGAAGATTTGTTATCGTTAACTTCAATAACTCTCTTTCATTCTTCTAAAGTTAACTTTGCATTAAGAAAGTGCTTTATAGTAGTTTGAGATACAATTCTCACAAAACTCTGTCCATGATTTGCCTCCGTTACAACCTTCTTGTTGTTGGCAACGTTATTTTTATTCAGAATAAAATTAGCCAAAGAAGGTGCATTTTTATAAGTAATGTAGACATGTTTCTCATATGAATGGCTTTAACTAAAGCCGTATTCCACCATGTATTATGATATGTGGGTTTACCTCTATGTTTGTACAACGAAATATTTACATTTACAAGCGTTATTTAAATAGGAAATAAAACCTCCAATATTTCTGGCTGATTGGAATTCAATGATGCTTCCAACATTTATCTCTGAATTTATCCTAATCTATCTCGTGCGTATTCCATTTTCTAAGTTGATTATAAATAATATTAGATTTAATTTCTAATGTATTGGTATTAATTATTATAAGCAAACAATCTGATCCAATAGGATCAAATAGATGGGCTATGTTATTAGAACAGAACGATATATAGTTGGCGTTTCGCGTTTAGACCCAGTTATTAACATATGTTGGAGAAACGTCATTAAGAAACAATATCTTGCTGCTCTTTTCATGCTACTAACAAATTGTTACCCTTAATATCAGTCCAGTCGGATCTAATAATATGAAAATTATCTTGTACACAAAACTGTTGGCAGCATTGAACTTATGGTGCTGGAATTTATAAATTGCAAATTTAATATTTTAAATTATAAAGAAGAAAAAGAAAGGTTAGAGAAGTTACAATTTATTAGAAAATATCATTAAAGTTCAGAATGTTTGAACAATACTAGTTAAAATATTTGAGAGATAAAGAAACGGTCATCATATTTGGTTGTCTTAAAAATTAAATGGAAAAAGAGAAGTTGCAGGACAGCTCTATTAAAGAAACAATGTCCTTAAAAATTAATGATTCTGACTTATTGGATAATTTCTTTATAAAATATGAAGAACATTTGAATCAACTGAAGGTATCAGGATTGGAAGTTTCTCAATACGATGCAAGTGCAGGTTATTGCTGAGCTTGCCTAAAACGTATGAAACAATGATAACAGTTCTAATATGTCTGCTGATCAATTAACTTGGGCATTTGTAAGAAAAAATTAAAAGCTGAAGAAGATAAACGAAAATACCACTGTGAGCTCTATACAACCCACTCCTTTTATGAATAAATATTATCATTGTGGTAAACTTGGACATATACATACAACGGACTGTAACAATTTGGAAGAGACTGGCGTTAAAATAATATTATCAACAGTCAAAGCGGACAGAAGAAAATCAAGGTTCAGTTGGGCGACGAGGCAGATATTGGAGAAGCGGAAATACATGTACAGAGAACATCTGGATAACCAGGGCACAACAGGCAATAAGTTTTATACAAGTAATATGGACTGTTTAAACGTTAATAATGAGGATTTATTATCATTTATAGTTGATTCAGGTTGTACTTGAGATTTTTTTTTTTCACAATCACCCACCTGATGTTTAATAATCCTATCAGAATTGCTGTTGCAAAAAATTATACATTTTTGACTGCCATAGGCACTAGAAAGTATTTCAGTGTTAAGTCCCATAAAAAACAATAAGGTCGGGTGTAATATTAGAAGTGTGATCTTAGGAGAATTTATTATCTGTCAAAAAATTTGGAAGGGTTTGTGTTTGGTTATAAAAGAAATAGTAGCAAGTTTAATTGTATTTATTTCACTAAATTTGATAAAAAGTATGTTATTAATGCAGTGATAAATAACAAACCAGTGTTTATTATTCCAACTTATTTAAGTTCGGCGAATTGGGAAAAAGAGTTAAATGATATCAATCAGTTATTAAATCAAAATGATTATTCTTCAGTTATTTTTATAGGAGATGTAAATGCAAGAATAGCCGATGCACAAATTATACCAGATGAAATATTTGATAATTCAATGGAATTTAATGGAGCAATCTGTAATGAATGTAGAAAATCCAAAGATTGTAAATATGATACCAGGGGCCGGAAGTTAGTGGAGTTTTTTGATTTTTTCAATTTGGTTATACTTAATGGGCGTACTCCGGGGGATGAACAAGGAGAGTATACTTTTATTAGTTCTGTCGGCTGTTCGGTCTTAGATTTGTGCGCGGTCTCGTCTTATTTAGTTTCAGGTATAAAGGACTTTGCAGTTGACAGAAAAATATTTTCTGATCACATGCCCATTGTTTTATCTGTTCGTTGTAACGATGTGTCGGGTGATATTCTACCTCTATTGCCTAAACTACGTTGGAATAAAACTATGGAAAGCAGCTTCGGGGATAAACTCGAAAGGAAGTTACTGAACGTCGATATTGCCAAAATAGTTCCTTTAGAAATTACATATTTTTTAATTAAAGTGTGTGTGCCGTCTAATTCTATGAAATTTAATATCAGACCGCGTAAGGAGTGGTTTAATGGTGAATGTAGGAGAGCTAGAAAAAAGGCCTTTAGTTTACTCAATCTATTTAGGAAAACAAATTCGGATGTAGTCAAAGCAGCATATTTGAGGGAAAATAGATTATATAAAGTCTATGTAAGAGAAAAGAAAAAGCGTATTATCAGTCTGTGGGTGAAAAACTGGGTGCAGTTGTGGACAGCGGTCATTTCTGGAAATTGGTTAACAAGATTAAAAACAAATCTTTCATTTGCAGCAATATTGGCTCTAATAGTTGGCGGGATTATTTTTGCGAATTGTATAATCCGGTTTCCGAAGGACTTTCAGTATTGTGGGCTGAACCTCAAGTTCGTGACTCCGATTTGGACTCTCCTTTTACATTTGATGAGTTGTCATTAGTGCTGAGTCAAGCAAAGGATGGTAAAGCGCCGAGTTTAGACAGGGTCCCATCAGAATTTTTTAAACACTCTCCCGGAATATTTCAGAAGCATTTGTTATATGCATTTAATAAGTTTTATGAAGGGGGCGTGGTGCCCTCAACCTTTGGAAAATCAATAGTGTTTCCAATTTTCAAAAAAGGGGATATGCAATTGCCGTGTAATTATAGGGGTATTTGCTTTCTAAATTCCATATGCAAAATTTATACAGCGCTCTTACTTTTGAGGTTAACGGCTTGGTTGGAAAAAGTGAATATATGGAAAGGACACAACCAGGCTGGCTACAGAAAAGATTATTCGGCAGTGGACCACATTTTTGCGCTCACTAGTATAATTAAATTAAAATGGAAACAACCAAAGAAAAAAGTGTATACTGTATTTGTGGATTTTAAATCCGCGTTCGATAGCGTTGATCGCAACGGTTTATTTTATAAATTATATACTTTGGGTCTATCCAGTAAATTTATCAACGCCGTCAAAAGTTTATACTGCAATACTGAAGCCTCCGTATGGTGCAATGGCGGTCTGTCTTCAAGTTTTTCCACGAAAACAGGTGTAAGACAAGGATGCTTGATTAGCCCGCTTCTTTACGCACTTTTTCTACTTGATCTTCCGGAATATATCGGTGGTGGACTTATTATCGGTAAAACAAAAGTAAATACCCTACTGTACGCGGATGACATCGTTTTGCTCGCTGATGACGCAGGGGTACTTCAGTTAATGATTCGAAGACTGGGGGAATTTTCTGATAATTGGAAACTAAAAGTGAATTTGGAAAAAACTAAAATTGTTGTTTTCAAAAAAAATGGGGGAAAGAGCAGTTTACGTGAAAAATGGTCCTACAAAAATGAACCTACTGAAGTGGTGCGGAGCTATAACTATCCTGGTATTCATTTAAATTCCACCTTGAATTTTAAACTGCACTTAAAAGAAAAACTGGTGGCTGGCAAGCGCACCATAGGCAGCATTTGGCATAATTTTATTAGGAATAAGTACATTAGTGTCCCTGTTAAATTTCAAATTTTCAATGCAGTGATGCGTGCCGGAATGTGTTACGGATGCCAAGTTTGGGGTTACGAATTGTACGAAGAGGTTGAAAAATTACAAAGATTTTTTATTAAAAAATTATTTGGCCTGCCGACTAACTCCCCTTCTTATTACATACTTTTAGAAACTGGCAGAAATACACTTTTCTGTTTTACCCTGAAGCTGCATTTTTCTTATATATTAAATAATCACTCCGAAGACAGATTAACACATATAGTGGCAATGGAAACCATAAAAAAGAAACTTTTTTGGTATCAGTCTTGGTGTCAACTGGCGGAGAGGTATGATGTCGTGCTGGATAATGAAACCAACATTAATTGGAAGAAGCAAACACAATGCTTACTATCTGCTATAAAGAATAATGAGATAGAGGAATTTAAGTTCTTAGCCAAACACGCCCAATACCACGAGCAGTTTAATAAATTAAGTTTTAACACAAATTATATAAGCAGTAACTTAAATTTTGAATACAAAAAATTTATATTTAAAATAAGAGGGGAATTGTTGAATTTAAATTATAAGCCGTGGCTACCTAATGTCAATTACAACTGTTCACTGTGTAATTTATCTAAAGTCGAAAATGTCTTTCACTTTGTGGCAGAATGTCCCATCCTTAAAGAGTTTAGATTACGTTTTCTCAAAAAATCAGTTTTGACAGAAGTAGAATTTTCGTTGTTGTTAAATGGATCTGATTGGCTCAAGTTAGCTTTGTACATTAAATATGCATTATTTTATAGAAATATGTTAGTTGAAGAATTTAATTTTTAGTTTGCATTATATTTTTGTTTCTTGTTTTTTTTTTTCGTATAAGTGTGTTCTTTATGAGTTATGATGTTTGTATTTTGGTAAAATTAATTTCATCAGGAGTGGACTCTGACAGACGGTCTAATTGACCATGTCATAAGATGTGTAGTTATTATTATTTTTTCTTTCTTTTGCAATGTAAATTTCGATATAAATAAAACATCTTTATCTATCTATCTATCTATCTGTCAAAAAATTAGAAATACTTGTTGTGGTTGGTTACGCAGAGCTGAAAAGCAGCAGAAATATTTTCCGTGATCGTTTGAAACTGGTAGTGTTAAATTGTACAATAAACAGTATGTGTTGATTCGAATAGGATATAGAGATGCTTTATATGAAATAAGTTTTAAAACTATAATAGGGTCTGAATGTATGATTGTGAATAATCAGCCTGACAAGGTTCCGGCGTGAAAGTCGTTGAAGCGTGGTATATATATATAATATTATATTTATAAATATAATATAATATATATATATTATTTGTTTGAATAAACGACTCTAACTCTCCATTTTTCCTAAACAGATCTAGCGTTCCACTGAAATAGATTTATCTTATTTTTTCAGAGGATGAAATGGAATAAAGTATGTAAAATGAACAGTTTTTATACTTTAAAAATTATTTAAACTTTATTAAGTCTAAACTTTGCAAGAATATTGAAAAATAAATATTTAATAAAAGTTAGGTAATCGTAAAATTTAAGATGAAAATACAGAAGAAGGAAGAAAAACTCTCTTTTCTTTAAGAAAAAAATCTGGTGTGAAACACTCACACAACTTTCTCTTACTCCAGTTCTCAAAATTATAATTGACAAATTTTATAGTTTGTGTACCAAATTTAATGAAATTCGTCGAAAACTGAAAAAACTGTTCAGTAAAAGCGCACTTCCGGTTTACTAATTTTCTTGAAACTCGGAATTTCAGCCATCTATTTATTTCTAACTAATTATGTTTGGATGATAGAATTGTATAATCAACTAGGATAGCACTTTGATGAAAATCTAACCCCACCCCTCCCCTAAAAAATGCCCTTAAAAGAATTTTCCCAGATAATGTTTTAGATAAAAGTTGTAGATCTTTGCTTGTTTAGTTTATATACGAAGTTTCAAAAAAATCGTCGGAGCCATTTTTGAGAAAATTGCGAAAAAGTGAATAAATCATTTAGTAAAGTGGTAAACAAACGCACTTCCGGTTATCCGATTTTTTTTAAACTCGGAATTTCAACAAGATATTTAATTCTAATTAACATTATTTAGATCAGAATTGTCTAAAAAACTGAAATAGCACTTTAGATGGAAACCTAACCCCACCCCTCCCCCAAAAATGCCCTTCAGTGCATTTTCTCGGAGAAATATTTTAAATAAAAGTTGTAGCTCTTTGTATGTGTGGTTGATGTTTGAAGTTTAAAGAAAATCGTCGGAGCCATTTTTGAGAAAATCGTAAAAAAGTAAAAAATCCAAGTAGTAAAGTGGTACTTCCGGTTGAGGAATTTTTACAGATAACGTAGTGTCAGATCCCACGGTGATACCTAACGGAATATAGTTTCAACTTTCTATGGTTTTTCGTTTTTGAGCTATGCTGTTCACATACATACATACACACACACACGCACGGACACACGGACACACACACAGATCATTTGCTAAAAACCACTTTTTTGGACTCAGGGGACCTCAAAACGGATATTTCCGGTGAAAACTCGATATCGAAAATTTGGCACGATTACAATACTTCCTCTCACTAGGAGTAAGAGAAAGTAAAAATCAGGTATCATTGACCCAACTTTCACTTACTTCAGTTTTTAAAATTGTAATAGATAAATTTTATAGTTAGTGCACCAAATTTAATGAAATTCGTCGGAGCTCGTCGAAAACAAAAAAAAACGCACTTCCGTTTACTCATTTTCTTGAATCTCGGAATTTGGGCCATCTTTTTATTTCTAATTAATTGTCTAGAATTGTATAATCAACTAAGATAGCACTTTAGAGGCAAGCATAACCCTCCCCCTCCCCCAAAAATCAGCTTAAATGAGTTTACCCAGAGAACTGTTACAATTAAAAGTTGTAGCTTATTATATGTGTAATTCACATACTTAAGTTTAAAGAAAATCGTTGGCGTCGTTCTAGACAATACCAGAACACTGAAAATACTTTTTAGTAAAAACGCACTTCCGTTCTTCTGATTTACTTCAAATTCGGAATTTCAACAACATATTTAATTCTAATTAATATTATATAGATTATAGAATTGTGAAATAAACTGAAATAGCACTTTAGAGGACTTCCTTACCCCACCCTTCCCCCCAAAAGTGCCTTTAAATGCAACTTCTGTCATATAAATAATATTAATTAGAATTAAATGTGTTGTTGAAATTCCGAGTTTGAAAAAAATCTGATGACCAGAAATGTATTTTTCTGTTTCCTAGTATTTCTCGAAAACGACTCCAATGAGTTTCTTTAAACTAGGAATGTAAACTACTATAAAGAGCTACAACTTTTATTTGAAACATTTCTCCTGGTAAAGTCGTTTAAGGGGGTTTTTCGGGGAAGGCGGGGTTTTTCTCCAAAGTAATATCATTGTTGATTATACAATTCTACCATCCAAACAAAATGAATTAAAAATAAATAGATGACCATACATAATTCGAGTTTCAAGAAAATTAGTAAACCGGAAGTGCGGTTTTACTGAACAGTTTTTTCAGTTTGCGACGAACTCCGTCGAATTTCATTAAATTTGGTACACTGACTATAAAATTTGGGTAATTATGAGTAAGCGTGCCCCCCAACATGGCGGATGCAGTACTACGGTCGCCTTTATACTCCCACTCTTCCTATACTGACATGCTATGTTTCCTTTTCCAATTAATTACATATCGATATATTTTTCTATGATTTACAGTTTCCACATTTTTTATAATAGTTCTCCCTATTCCAAGCTTTGTTTACAATTAAACACAATATTTACATGATTCTCATTTAACTTCTGTTCCTCTTTCTCCACCCCCCAAACTTCACAACATTCATATCACACACACATTACGCATTCACGAAAATTATAGTTGACGGTCACTTTGCTATAGTGCAACTTGTATCAAGGTCAGGTTATCACATTAAGTCAGGTACATAAATCCACCTATTATTACTATCAATTTGGGCACTATGAGCTACATAACACATTTTATACAAATCACAAAATTTTTCCAGGTATAAATTGTTCTTTTTTTGTATACAAAAATGTGCGATAACTGTGAGTATAAACTGTTTAAAGCTATTCGTATTTCCTCTGAGGAATCCGAAATAATCCCGTTTCTAAGAGACACGGATGCTAACTGAGAAAAAAAACGTGACTTTCTGGCCATCTATGCAATTATGTTTCAAGCCAACTTAGGTTTCGGTGCCGCATAAACAATGACAACGGAATAAAGTGCGATTTCACACATTCAATTAGAAACAACACAATTTTTAGTAAAGCCCACCTAAGTACACGCAAAATATTTGAATTCGTTTCTTCAAGGTTATTACTGAAATATTCCCGGTAAGATATAATTTCTGATGAATTGGAAGTGTCCTCCAATGTAGTTGTTGATTGGAGCAACTTCTGCCATAAAGTTTGCATTTCCGTAATGTTAGTTAGAGATTACCATTTGTGTAGTTCGGGATGACTGTTGAAATCGATGAGGCTAAATTCGGTAAACATAAATATAATAGGGGTCGCGTAGTCGAGGTCACAGAATCTTCGAACCCGTTGCAAATAGAACGGCCGCGACTTTAATGTCTGTTATTCGGGATAGAATTTTACCCGGAACAACCATAATTTCTGATTGTCGGAGGGGCTATCTCGCCGAGCATACTGGAAAAGGCAACATCCCGTCCGCAGTAATCAACTCCACCAATTACTTAAAGATGTCGCAACCCTATATTCCCCCCAATGATTCCCGGAGACAACAAATAGTTTTATTCATGTTGTTTTTTTTTTTTGTTAAAATTTGAGAACATTTAAAGAAAGCCATATATATATATACACCAATTTATTGTCCAACACAATAAATTACAATTAAAACACTTAAATACATTGTATAAACCAACAAAAGTTCTCTCAGTTCACTTTTTATTCACTTTTAACAAGCGCGCACTCCATTTGTAACAAGACTCACTCACTCCAGCTATTCTTCTCCACTGGAAAAGATTCTGGAAGGTTCTAGATTCTTCTATAGCGGTGGAACACAATAGAAGAGTCCAGCAGCGCTCCGCTAGCGCTTTCCTGTGGCTACGAGGAGAACTTGAGGTGCCTGCTTCTTCCCATAGATGACACTAGTGGCTGCTCCCCTCTCAGATCTGTTCGTCCCAAACAGAAACATCGCAGGTGACGAAAGGCAGTAACCGGTCTAGATATACGACCTTCATGGCCGGCTACTCGTAGCTTTCCTGATTTATTTTGCCCTTTTGTCGTCTCTTGGTAGGAGGACGTTTGCACTCTCTCTTAAAATGTTCAAATTTCTGACAAGTAAAACATTTTAAGGACTTTATGTTTGGTCGTTGGTAATTAAACAAGCTAAAAAATTAGTTGGCTGGGGCCAAAGAAGAAACTTTTAAAAAAATAAAAAGTTCCTTCTTTGGCCCCAACCAACCAATTTTTTAGCTCATTTAAAAGGACTGTTTGTATTTGCGTTTGAGGGCACCAGTTTCCGAACCAGACACTCCTCGAATCGCTCAACAATTACTCAAAATGTATTTTTCCCTTCGCTTCACAAGCACTTGGGGCGACAAACGGCTTCACATAAGTCTGCCTTACCCGAACTGGTTCCTTTTGGATGCTCTTTTATACAGCCTCAAATTGCAAAGCTCTTGTCAGCGCTTCCCTGATCGTCCTTGATCTGGCTAACTTGATAGCCTGTTTTAATTCGGGGTCCTTCAGGCCGTCGGCGAAGGTATCCACAGCAAATCCCTCCAAAAGATTATCATCCAGCCCGGAAAATGCCATTCTTACCAAGCGGGAGATATCGGCACTAAAATGTTGGAGTGTTTCTCCCGGTGTTGGCGCCGTGTTTTGAACTGTGTTCTGTACAGCTCCTGCATATGCTTGTCGCCGAACCTTCTCTCCATGTGTTCGCTCCGGTGGGCAAAATCTCCTTGCTGATCCTCCGAAATGCTCTGGAGGGTGTCCAGCGTTTCCCCCGCAGCGAGATAATCAGTGATGTTGCTATCTCTTTTTCGCTCCAACCATTTGCAGAATAGGCAGCATTAAATTGTAGTAGATAGTTTGCCCACGATGATGCTCCGTCATAGGTTGGCGGCTTGATTTGCGCAAGAGCTCTGAACGCCACTCAGGGGCCTTCATTTCCCTGCATTTCTGCCGTTGGAGTGGCTCCAACTCTAACCTTAGGCCACAAAAATATATATATATATATATATAATGTAACGTTTTTCCAACTAGCTACTACTAATTGCTAAGTGGGTTGCTAGTGCTAAGTGGGTATATTATAATGGTTTTTGGTAATTAAAATTGATACTTTAGGCAATATTCGTTTATTGTTACAAAAAGTTACATGCTACTTAGTATTTTGAGTTTCTGAAATATATAAATTTATTAACTGGCCAGTTTAATTAGTGAAACAGAGCGAGCTCGCTAACCTTACAATTTCAACTAATCCCACTCAAATTTACACATGCCTTTTTTGTTTGTACAACTTATTTCCAAAAGAAAACTCTAGAGCTCACACACTGAACACACTAGGCAGCACTTTTCTAAAAAAGCCTCATTCCCTTTAGGGCATAGGCAGTTGTAACTGACATGAATAATCGATTCTTCCATTAATGTTCAAGTAGTTATTTATTCGGTGGTAGCTCCTGCTACATGGCACCCTCCCCCCAATAACTGCGTCTAAATAGCGCACATTTGGTCGGATACGCCGTCCATATCTGCTTTGCGTTTCCTTGTGATTTGCGGGGTTGTAGATTTAGTGCTCGGTTCTTCTAGTTCTGCCAGAATAAAAGCTGGTTTGACTCTGTCAAGAGAGTCGGTGACTTCTCGATTTGAGAGTTATAGTGTGCTTAACTTCACGGTTCTACTGACTGCTCGATATGCTCCTGAAAAACGAAGTGTCAAAGCTTTCCTTATCCGATCATCCCTTAAAAACATGTGAGGTACAAGTGTCTAATGATGCAAAAAAATATTCCTATTACTGCTTCGGAAGCTGGACTGACACTGGACATTGTTTGCTTTAATTGTTGTACCAATCCAATAAGGTTTGAAGCTGTGGGTGTGGGTGACAGAAATTCTCTGGGTAATCGCAATGTTTAGCCATTAACAGCTTCAGCCACACTAAAACCTATTTCTTCACGCATGACTATGCGTAGACCTAAAAGTACAGTAGGTAAAAGATTAGTCCACTTTGAAGTATCCATATGCGATGTTAGTGCGGACTTTAACATCCTGTGCCATCTTTCCACACATCCATTAGACTCAGGGTGATATAAGGTGTTGTACGAATTCTCTGCGTCCCCCAGGAAGTCAGTAAGGAGTTGAAAAAGTTCGCACTCCAATTGCTTTCCTTGGTGCATGGTCAGTTTATTAGGTACGCCAAATCTGTTAATACAACACTGGTAAAAAGCTGTAGCTACAAATTCTGCAGTAATATTCTCTACTGGCACTGCTTCGGGCCAGCGAGTCAAACGGTCGATCATTGTTACGCAATAGGTTTTTCCATTTGAAGAAGGAAAAGGGCCTGTCAAGTCCATATGAACATGTTCGAATCGTCTAGCCTGTGTAAATACTCTTGGTTCTGTAACTGTATGTCTAGTTATTTTAGATCTTGGCAGGCAATGCAACTTCTTTCCCACTTGGTTACGTCCTTGTTCATACTAGGCCAGAAATACCTCTTTTCCCTAACCTACGGGAAGCGCAAACTCCTGGATGGCTAAATCCATGTAACGCGTCAAAAATATTTCCGCCTAGTGACCCTGGTAAATATATTCGGGTTTGGTTTGCTGTCTCGTGTCGTCCGTGTCTCACAGAGCACGGGTTTATTGGCTCCGGGTAGGTTTACCCACTTAAGACATAAATTGCTTTGTTTTTCTAATTCTTTTACTTCCTAATCTTCTTTCTGCACGTCAGCCAAATAATCTAAATCTCCTGTGAGGTGTAATTCGTCTACTGGAGACAGTTCGTCTGCTACCTGGTTTTGCTCTCCGACCACATATCGTATGTCGGTAGTAAACTGCCTAATATAAGTTAACCTCCTAATTCTAATTGGAGATGCTGAAGAGGGCTTTTGATACATGGCTTACACCAGAGGTTTGGATCAGTGTAAATAGCCAATGGCCTACCTTCAATAACTGTCGAAAGTGTCTTACAGCTGCATATATAGCCAATAGTTCCCTATCGTAGGTCGAATAGTTTCGTTGTGCATCACTTAAAGCCTTGGAAAGGAAACCCAAAGGTTCCCATCTTTCAGAGTCCTTCTGTTGCAGCACTGCTCCTATGCAGCAGTTCGAAGCATCGCACGCTAAAGAAAGTTCTGTCCCTGTTTTCGGATGTAAATAAAGCTGCGGTCAGACTGGCTTTACATTGTTCGAAAGCTCTGATACTTTCTTCAATCCACTCAATCGGTGTCTTATAGTTCCTTTTACTTCCAAGGAGATAGCGGATTAGAAGTTTCATCATTGCCGCTGCTTGAAGAATGCACGGTCTATAAAAATTCACCATTCCTAAAAACTGGCTAAGTGTTTTATATCTTTAGACAATGGAAAGTCAATAATTGCCGGCACCTTACCTAAGTGTGGTTTAATCTCTTGGAGTGTAATATGATACCCTAGAAAATTTATTTCTGCTCTAACGAATTTGCATATCGCAGGATTATTCAGCATCAATCCATATTTGTTCAAACTGAAATATAATTTTTAAATGTTCTCTGTGTAATCTTGTACGTTGGAAGATGCTATCAATATATCATCCAATAGTACAAAGCAGTAATTTCCATCACGGAATATATTATCCATAAACCTTTCAATGTTTGAGCAGCATTACGCAGACCAAAACAAATTCTTGTAAATTCCTATAAACCAAACGGTGTGATAATTGCTGTTTTAGGTATGTCTTCATTTCTAATTGGTATATGATATGTAAATCTAACCAGGAAAAAATAATTTTGCCATACATATTATTTCAAAAGTCCACAATATTAGAGACTGCATATCGATCCGGGATCGTCTGGGCGTTTAAGCGTCTAAAATCTCTGCAAGTCTCACACTCCCATCTTTCTTGTCCATGACGTGTAAGGGACTAGCCACTGATTCTGTGAAGGCCTGCAAATCCCTTTTTCAACCATTTTTTGAAATTCTTCTTCAACTAGTCGATATTTCTCTGGGTGTAGTAACCTTCTGGCCTAGCTTCAACTTGTCCTCCAGTAGTTTCTACAAAATGTTGTGTCATGTTTGATTGACTCCTTAGTCGTGTTTGGCCTTGTAATGTCTGGAAATTGTTGTAGTAGATCAGCAAAAGGATGATCTTCAGGCATTGCTGAAATAATCACCGGTATCTCGCTAGAAACTCTTCCTTTTGTTGATAATCCTGTTATCTTGTCTAATAATTGTAGGCCTTTCAAATCCACTAAAAGATTGCAGTGGTGAATGAGATCGGCTCCAATTATAGGTTTAGGGACATCCGCTATCACAAAGGTCCATTGAAAGATTCGCCTTAGACCTACATCCAATTTGAGGTCTCTTTCTCCATATAATACGATTCCCATTTGCCGCATATATTCTTTGGGCATATATTCTACGCTAAATTCTTTGGGCTGTTTTTGGTTCTTTCTATCAGGTGGTATCACTGATATCGCAGCACCTGTAACTATTAAAAAATGCTGTTTAGACCGCTTATCTATAATGAAAAGGCGGCGTTAGGTATTAGCGGCACCGGTTGGGGCTTCACAATGGGGCTACTTGTTGTAGGACATCGAATTCGAATTGTGGTATTATGGTTTGAAATTTAGTTAAACTACTGGTTATACCACACCAGGTAAAAACCGCATTCAATTGGCAAAACCATAATTCCACAAAGGTGGTGTTTTGGTATTTGTTGAAAAAGCTACAATCTCTTCTTTCTGGTCGTTTTTTTGTCTAAACCCATGATTGTTTATGATAAGGAGAATGAATTTAATAACAAACAAAATTATTCACCTTAATGAAATAAGATAAAAATAAACTGAATACTAAAAATATATAAAAAAAACTATTTAGCTTAAACAAAGTATTTATAATATCTGTTTTTCATTAATATTTATTAATTATACTATTTATGTTATTACTTAATTGCGTCTTAGTTAAAACATAATAATAAAATCAGAATGGAACCATAATCCACTATTAATATAAAATATTTCTTGTTATTAAGAAGGAACTAAAAAAATTAAAATGATGAAAATTTAAAAACAAAAATAATTTTTTAGTAATAATAGCCTAAATGATAAGTTTAGTAACTTTATTATTAAACAAACTCAAAAATAATATAAAGTAGTAATTCTTTAATGATAAGGTTTAATTTATTAAACATAAATACAAATACAAATGCCTAAATAAAAGAAATACAAAAAACCTAAATAAATGAAATCACGTCGGGGTCACAACTTTAATAGTTTATGTAATTAAAATTGATACTTTAGGTAATATTATTATTTATTTTATTTATTTAATACTTGTTATAAGATCTAAAGATCGGAACAAGGTGAGTTGTTGAACAATACAAATACCAAAATAAATCACTTACAAAATATAAATACAATACATAATCTGAGTAAAAATAGCAATTAAGTACTTCTGATATTGGAAAAAAAAAACAACTAAATTAGACATACTGGAAGATAAATAATAATATTAATAAAGGAATATAAAAAATGAAAATAATAATCTGAAATTAAGACAAATACACGACTCAAACAGATTGCTGTCCTTTGACATATATAAAAATTAAAGGAGATAAAATAATCTAAATTTAAATTTACTTATATAGATATATAATTCACTTTCCCATCACAGCATGCCTCATCTTTAAAATCCTAAACAGAAAACTGTACAATATCAGAGCTTCTTTATGGTTAGTTATATTCAGTAAATTGAAATAATCGTAATTACAATCTTGCAGAATTACACTGAATGGTTCTATATTACGAAGCGATTCATAGACTGGACATATTAAAACTAAGTGATATAATGTTTCATTTTCATTCAAGACACATAGTTCACAACGTTTTCTACAGTCCACTATGTAATTAATATTATTAAATGAAAGCTTTAAGTAATAAGTTCCGGATAGTCTTAATTGCGCAATTACATTTTGTACTTTTAATGAAAGCTTCTTGTCCAGTAAATATTGAGGTACACAATCTAATGGCTGTAGTAGGTGGTAGTAAGGAGAAAAACTGGAGTTGATAATTCTATTTGAGTCCGCCTCAATCAGATAATTTTTACAGTCATTTAATGATTTTTGAAGTTGTTTGCACTGGTCCAATAAACTATGAGGATTAAAACGAAAGGGTTTGAAATTGTTCACAAAAAGTCTAAATTGTGACACCCAGTTATATTTTACTTTACTGTCTGCATCTAATTCCAATAATTTTAGAAAACAAATTTTTGGGTAGCGATAGTTGTTATCCATGCGAGCTAATTTTTTACTTAACCAACTGACCGAGTATTTAAATAGGAAATAGCTTAGGTGGATTCTGGCGGTTTCTTTTCTAATTAAGTAGCCTGGAGTATTACGAGGTAGACACAACTGAGTTTTAAAAAAATTAATTTGCACACGGTCAAGGATATCTGAGTATTGTAATCCCCATATAGGGGCGCAATAAAAGAGCACACTTGTTATTAAAGCATCTAAAAGCTTATTTTTGGTTAACCATGAATTTGACTTAATACGCCATAACAAGGAGTTAACACCACTCTTTGCACAATTAGCTCTTTTCACAAAATAATTAACGGTTTCTCCAAACAACCCATTTCTATAAAACGGCACACCTAAATATATATAGCTATCGACAATATCAATCTCTTTCTCATCATAGTAAAACGTTTTAGTTTGTTTCACCTTACTTTTAGAGAATATAACTATTTTAGTTTTTTCAGCGTTAACCGACAGATTATTAGCTGAGGAGTATTCCATTAAAACATTTAATTTATTACGAACATCAGTATATGAATCACCAAAAATAACGAGATCATCCGCAAACATTATCATTAAAATATCGGTTTTAGCATTTATTGGGATACCATGGCAGTTTTTACTTCTAAAGTAAAGCTCCATCTCATTCACAAATAAACTGAAAAGAGTGGGACTCAAAGTCTCACCCTGTAGTACGCCACTTGTGATACTTAATTCACCATTCCCTACTTGATTTTTGATACTGAAGGTAGCAAAATCATAAAGATATTTAAGAATTCGTATAAATTTTCCACTAATTCCCATGTTGTAGAGTTTTTCCCATAATCGCGAATGATTGATTGTGTCGAATGCTTTACGAAAGTCTACTTTAGGTAATATTCGTTTATTGTTACAAAAAGTTACGTGCTACTTGGTATTTTTTTTTTTTCTGAAATATATAAATTTATTAGCTGGCCAGTTTAATTAGTGAAACATAGCGAACTCGCTAACCTTACAATTTCAACTAGTGCCCATTCAAATTTACACATGCCTTTTTTGTTTGTACAACTTATTTCCAAATGAAAACTCTAGAGCTCACACACTGAACACACTAGGCAGCATTTTTCTAAAAAAGCCTCATTCCTTTTAGGGCTTAGGCAGTTGTAACTGACATGAATAATCGATTCTTCCAACAATGTTCAAGCAGTTATTTAGTCGGTGGTAGCTCCCGCTACAGTATATATAATATATATACAGGGTGACCAGAGTTATATGCTCCACCCACTTTTTTTTTAAACGGCGGGAAATTTCGAAAAAATAGAAAACACATATTTAATCATTTTTAGTCTAGTTTATTTTCAGTGATTGATCCATTTTTTTATACCCCAATAATCCCGAGATACAGCATCCAACTTTTTTTTTTCAAATGGAACATTATATTTTTTTTTGCATATTTTTATAGTAATTGAGCCTCTAAAAAAACAAAAAAAAAATTTTAAAATCGGTTAGGTTTTTCAAAAGTTATGGTAATTTAAAATATGAAAAACAAATTTCAGTTTAATGTCAAAATTACCTTATTTTTTCTTTAAAGAAGCTCTTCAAACTGGGCACCATCAACGGATAGGCAAGCCAAAGCTCTGGACTCCCACGCTCTGTTTGTAGCAGCACTTAGGTGGCAAAGTCAACATCTAGGCAGGCTAGAGTTATTCGACGTTCCAGATCTTCGACTGAAGCCACGGGATTAAGGTTACTGTACACTTTATTTTTTAGATATCCCCACAAAAAATAGTCCATTGGGGTTAAGTCCGGAGGTCGAGGTGGCCATTGGATCGGACCATGAGTTCCTAACCACTTTTCGTGGAAATTTCTGTCCAGGTAACGTCGAACAACTCTCGCATTATGTGCCGGGCAACCATCTTGTTGAAAATACATATCTAACCGACGTTTTAGAGGAACATCTTCAAGCAAAACTGGCAAAATGTCTCTTAAAAAAGTTAGATACCTTTCACCAGTTAAGTTCCCTCTGTAGAAGTATGGGGCGATTAGTTGGTTTCCTCAAACTCCACACCAAACATTTGTAGAAAAAACAACCTAATGGCGTGTGGCGAAGGTAACTTGTGGATTTTCTTCTGTCCATATTCTAAAGTTCCAACGATTAAGAAGGCCATTGTTGGTAAACTTTGATTCATCAGTCCATAAAATTGTGCATTTTTTGCGGGGATATCTAAAAAATAAATGTACAGTAACCTTAATCCCATGACTTCAGTCGAAGATATGGAACGTCGAATAACTCTAGCCTGCCTAGATGTTGACTTTGCCACCTAAGTGCTGCTACAAACAGAGCGTGGGAGTCCAGAGCTTTGGCTTGCCTATCCGTTGATAGTGTCCAGTTTGAACAGCTTCTTTAAAGAAAAAATAAGGTAATTTTGACATTAAACTGAAATTTGTTTTTCATATTTTACATTACCATAACTTTTGAAAAACCTAACCGATTTTAAATTTTTTTTTTTTTATTACTCAATTACTATAAAAATTTTAGGCTCAATTACTATAAAAATATGCAAAAAAAAATATAATGTTCCATTTGAAAAAAAAAAGTTGGATGCTGTATCTCGGGATATTGGGGTATAAAAAATGGTTCAATCACTGAAAATAAACTAGACTAAAAATGATTAAATACGTGTTTTCTATTTTTTCGAAATTTCCCGCCGTTTAAAAAAAAAGTGGGTGGAGCATATAACTCTGGTCACCCTATATAAGGCACGATTTCGTTAAAAAAGATTATAAAAATTTTAAAGTTCTTTCTCTTCTTATTTAAAAATAAAATAAAATGACAAAAAAAAAAATTATTGTTTTGCGTTTTAAGTGTTGTTTATTTTATATTCTATTGTTATTTATGAAGTTAAATGCACGTTATTTATGAAAAATGTCATAAACTTTAAATTCTAAGAGGTTTCATTGAAATTTTACTGATAATAGTTTTGTTTCAGCTAACGGTAGGGCTAGGAAAAATGAGTAAATAAGTTAAAAAACAAAAATAAATTGAAATTTTAAATGTATTAAATATTACTGATATACACCCTAAATATATACATCGATGCTATTGTACACATCGATTATATACAATAGTGAGAATAGTAGTATTACTGAGATGGACGCAAGTGTTGAATCAAGTAATTATGTGGTGACCACAAAGTGTTTTAATTAAACACCTTAAGGATCTAACTTAGCACTAAAGTATAAAAATATAACATGGTGGCAGCTAGTGTTAAGTTAAGTTAAGCTAATACAAATAAATGAATACAATGGCAAAATTGCAAGCAATGAACTTTGATGGAAATCAATCAACAGAATGGAAGAAAATGTCTGTCTTCATGGATGCTTTTCTGGATTCTGATGTCACAGAGAAGATAAAGAAAGCCATATTATTACATGCAATGGGCGATCAAGGTATGGAAATTTATAATGCATTTAATTTTACAGAAGCAGAATTCTCAGTCATGACTTTACAAAACTTAATTCAAAAGTTTGATGAACATTTCTTGCGTCAAATAAACACTACGTATGAACGTTATGTTTTCTTAAATCGGAAACAAAGTAAAGAGGAATCGTATGAACAATATATGACTATATTAAAAAATTTAAGTGCAACAAGTATGACTTAAGAATGAGCTTGGTCATTGATGTTTTTATTTGTGGTATTCAAGACAAAAAATTTAACATTGGAAACAGCCTTAGAAATATGTAGATCGAGAACAATGGAATTTCAAAAGGCTAAGGAAATTAAGATTAAACAAGAAGAAACAGAACCAATCTTGATAGACAGCATTCGAAGCCATATTCATTTCAAAAGAAGAAAACACAAAATACCAAAATAATGAAGCAGTCACTAAAGACAGCCAACCAATGTGGTAAATGTGGATACACTCATAGATACGGAAAATGTCCAGCCTACGGGAAAAAATGCAACAAGTGCAATAGAAATCACTTGCTAACATGTGCAAAACCAGCAGGCTAAAGAAAAATCACGAAATTGATGTTCAAGACCTTAAGAATACTTCAGAAAACAGTGAGGTGAGATTGTAATTGATTCTTTAAGCGTTGATTCGGCAGAAATGATCAAATTTCGGCACGAAAATTTAATTATAAACGACAAAATTGTTACTAAAAATTGATCAGGGGCACAATGTAATATTTTAAGCTTAAAAGAATTTAAAAGGCTAGGAAATAATAACAATATTATTAAACATACTAAAGTTGTAATAAAATCATTTAGTAAGAATGTTATTAAAGTAATAGGATATTGTAATTTAAAATGCTTATTTAAAAATAATGAGTATCCTATATAATATTCTATCTTATTCTATATAATAGAACAAAGTTGTACTAATATTTTGGGTCTTAAAACTTCTACCGACCTAGGACTAATTAAAGATATTAATGTAAGTAAATTCACTTGAATTAGACCATGAAAATTATACTGATTGGCCATGATGAAGTAGGATTAATTCCTTGTAAAATTAATTAGAATGTGATCCCAATGTAAAGCCGGTTATATCGCCACCGCGAACAATTCCCTTTAAGATGCATAAAAAATTGAAAATGGAACTTCACCGGCTAACAAAATTAAAAATTATAGAGCCCATTACAAAGCCTAAAGAATGTACTAGGCTTCAGCTTGTACTAGTTTCTAAAAAAGATGGAGGAATTAGAATATGTTTAGATCCTCGTCCACTAAATAAAGCTCTCAAAAGAAGCCATTATCCTTTTCCAACTTTAAATGAGATAACATCTAAATTAAGTGGTTCTAAATATTTTGCCAAACTTGACGCCAGTAATGGTTACTGGCTGCTCCCCCTAGAGCCTCAAAATTCACTCTTATGTTGTTTTCAAACTACATTAGGTAGATACAAATGGAACAGAGTACCATAAGGACTCTCTAATGCCGCAGAAATATTTCGTAGAACAGTGGTTCAGACTTTTGAAGATCTACTGGGAGTTGTAACATATCAGGATGATATTCTTATTTGGGCTAATTCTAAAACCCAACTAGAAGAAAGATTAAAAGCCACCCTAAATTGTGGGGAATCAAATTTAACAAAAGAAAATGCATTTTTTGTGCTACGTCTTTATCATTCCTGGGGCATCGATTTTCATCAGAGGGAACGAGCATTGATCCCGAGAAAATAAAAGCCATACAAAATATGACAACACCAACATGTAAAAAATCTCTGCAACGTGTATTAGGCGTGTTCAATTTCCTTTCACAATACATAGAAAATTACTCAGACCTTATTAAACCCCTGAGATACATTTTAAAAAAGGATAATATTTTCTATTGGGATCTTCATCTTCAAGAACGCTTTAATGAAATAAAAAATAAATTTATAACCGCACAAATTTTAACTTACTATAACCCACAAAAACAAATTAAATTATCAGTGGATGCTAGCTCAACAGGTTTAGGAGCTGTACTATTACAAGAAGGTAAACCGTTGGCGTAGCTTCAAAAGCCCTTACAGAAAATACAAATACGTTATGCCCAAAGAGAAAAAGCCCTTACAGAAAATACAAATACGTTATGCCCAAATAGAAAAAGCCCTTACAGAAAATACAAATACGTTATGCCCAAATAGAAAAAGAACTCTTGGCTATACTATTCGGCTGTATAAAATTTAGACAGTATTTGTTAGGTCATGAAGAGGTAACAGTTGAGACTGACCATAAGCCTCTTATTCCAATATTTAAAAAACCACTATTCAAGGTGCCAATAAAGTTTCAAAAAAAGATTCTACAACTTCAGCCTTTTCGAATTAATTTGACTTACACTCCAGGTCGTTCGTTATATATAGCTGACTCATTATCTAAAGATTTCTCTAAAGAGAGCTGTGATAACGAAATTAAACTAGATGATGGTCTCGACATACATTCCCAAATTCTTATAAGATCTTTAACTATCACATATCCAAACTTAAAGCTTATCCGTTATGAGACAAGTAATGATAGAAATCTTCTCATCATCATGTCATACATAACTGAAGGATGGCCAAAATATGCCAAACACGTGAAACCTTCAATACGTCCCTTCTATGACATCAAAGATGAATTGTTTGTAGACGAAGGCCTTCTACTTAAAAATAACTCAATTGTCGTACCCGACACTTTAAGACTTATGATGTTAAACAAACTACACAATGGTCACCCCGGAATTACTCGAAATAAACTCAGAGCACGAAATGTATTGTACTGGCCAAGTTTAAGTAAAGACAGAAAAATACATAAAATCATGTAAAATATGTCAAAAATATAAACGTTCCAATCCGCCTTATCTACCCATTCCGCACGAGGTGCCTGAACTACCTTGGATAAAGCTTGGCGCAGATACCTTTGAATTTAACAACAAAAATTATCTAGTAGTAGTAGATTATCAATCCAATTATATAGAATGGGAAAAATTACCTAATCTATCATCAGAAAATGTTATTCATAAAATAAAATGCATATTCACTCGTAAAGGAATACCAAAATACATTAATTACAGACGGTCCCACTTGTTTTACTTCATCCCAGTTTAATAAATTTACAAAAGAATGGTACAAAAAACATATAACTTCAAGTCGACATTATTCTCAATCCAATGGAATGAGAGAATCAGCAGTGAAAACAATTAAAAATATTTTTTTTAAATGTTAAGAGAAAAAAAGAAGATCCTTATTTAGCAATACCGCACCAAAGAAATACACCCAAAGGTCATGTTCAAGCTCCTGCACAAATTTTGATGAACCTGGTTTGCAAACTGAATACAGACATACCAGTCATCACTAAGACATTAAGACCAAAATTGACGTCACAACAAAATCTTTAAAGAACAACAAGATAAGACTATTTCTTAAATATGAGACAACCACCACAATACAAAGTGGGACAACAGGTCATGTTCATAAAATTACACAAATAAGAACTGGATACCAGGAAAAATTAACAAGCTATCATACCGAGATCATACCACATCACCGATGAAGGAGTTAATGAATATAGGAGAAACGCTACTCACATATATCCATTAAAAACAACTAAACAATCATCATTTACGTCAGAGGCTACACTAAATAGATCCGAAATTAATACAAACTAGTTTACCAATAAATCAATTAAACCGTCCAAAAAGACAGAACAAGACTTTCTAAATAGCTTAGACAATTATGTTACAGGTCTGGCGGAAGGGTTGTGTCCAAACATTTGAAAGATTAATGTTGACTTTAATTAGTTTTAATACTTAATAGTCATTAGTTGTAGTTTCACAAAAAATTTATACTAGTGTATTTAAAAAAAAAGGGGGAAGATGTTATATATACATCGATGCTATTGTACACATCGATTATATACGATAGTGAGACAGTAGTAGAGTAGTACTACTAAGGCTGGCTACAGACTATGCATGTGTTCGCGATTCGTGATGCGCGATGCGTGATTCGTCCAGTTCGTTGCAGTGCGTAGTAATTCGTAAACAGAGCATACAGACTATGCGTTTGTTCAAGATTCGATGCGTGATGCGTGATTTATCCATGTTCGTCGCAGTTTCAAATTAGTTCACAGAAATTCGTGAGCACGTGCAAAGCCTATATATTAATTACTTCAGTAGCACATATATACTATTTTTAAACTGTATGTACATATTTCTGTTCGGAAAATATAGAGAGTGACGATGATCTAGCAATAGCTAGTGCTGTTTTTATTATCATGGCGCAAAATAAGAAAAAAAACTTCAAACTTCTCTGCCAACATTTTAAAGGCGTCACGTTTTTTATTCCTATTTTTCTTATCTTTATCCCTTGGATCCCACAAATAACGCAGTTGTTCAATTTCATAAATTAAATCTAGAACGCGTTCATCAGACCACTCATATTCTTGCCTGTTGTCTTCTTCGGCCATTATTTTTAAAATAATAAACTATCCTTATAATAATAAAATTAATATATAAAATATTTATAATAAAATTATCCTTAAAATAATAAACAAAATAAGAGAAAGTAAAAAATTATAAAATTAAACGGAATAAAAATATAAACATAACCTCCTTGTTTTAACATAACGAACTAGCGCGCACAACGAATTGACGAATTAACTACGAACACAGCCCGAACTTTGGCGAATCAGTGGTTCGTGCTGATGCGCGGCCTTTGATATTCGTCAATTTACCGCTCTTTAGAGCGAATCACTGTGCACACACGCATCATGTTGTTTACGAATCGACTTTTAACGAACAAGTCCCTACACACTATTCGTGAACTGCCCGCGAATCACGCATCACGCATCACGAATCGCGAATACATGCATAGTCTGTAGCCAGCCTAAGATGGACGCAAGTATTGAATAAAGTAATTATGTGGTGACCACTAAGTGTATTAATTAAACACCTTAAGTATCCTAACTTAGCACTAAAGAATAAAAATATAACACTGATATAAGAACAATTTCCATAAAATGTAATTGTTGAATAATTGTAATTATTAAATAGAAGTCCATTTATCCTGGTGATCGCTCACCAAAGAAAAACGTCACGCGCTGAGCAACATACCCGCAAGGGAGTGTGGAATCTGTTGTGAAACTTAAAGAAAAATTGAATTCATTATTTAAATAGTTTCAACAGGTGTAATGAGAAGATCCAAGTCTAATTCGATACTATCAAATATAATGGATTTCATTCATACTGTGGTAGAAGGGTGGGAGTATCGAGGTGACTGTAGTACAGCGTCGCCATGTTGGGGCACGCTTACTCATAATTACCTCAAATTTGTCAATTACAATTTGAAAACTGCGGTTAGAGAAAGTTGTGTGAGAGTTTCACACCAGATTTTTGATTTTTATTTTAAGCGCATCAGCTGCGATGGCTATTAGCGCTAAAACTCAATAAATGTCCCAAGCGTATGTAATACATTCTGAGTGTGTTTTAAGACTTTATAACAATTACCTTGTTATTGTAACATCTGGTATTTTATCCGTTGTAGCATGCATATTCCTTTTATAGGTAACCGGTTTCGGATTTTCATCCATCGTCAGAGCAAATTCACCAAGTTCGTGTGAATGTTTCTGTTACTGTTTCTCAACTTGATGGTTTGTATGTATGTGCGGGAGGTTATAAGGTTAGGTTACCATATGTGTGTGAATGACAAAATGGAATTATTATAAATTATGATTAGACATTAGAAAATAGTGTATAATAAACAGCATGTTTTGAAGAATACTTTATAACTAAATTATAATAGTGTTGTTAAGTATGTTCAGTATTTTATCAAGTCATTTATGGGGGGGGGGGGGGGGGGGTAAGAAATTTCAGGAGTGTACTATACTGATACGAACAGAAGAAGTTTAAAGAAAGGCAATGCAAAGTTTATGGATAGTCAGAAGCTTGTACAAACAATAAATAAATATGTAATCAAGCAAGGTTAGTACGACAATGTGTAGGTAAACTGATATGTAAGAAGGCTTGCAGCAAACGGCAAATTGGAGACGACCAATACACAATAATAAAAGAAATCAAATGTATTGGTTTTTATTTTTTATATATTTTTATTTATTTTAATATTTATTAGAATTAAATGTATTGCGTATATTTTGGGTTTGAGAGAAAGGCGAAGTGTGATTTTACTGACAGGTTTTTCATTTTTCTGTGATTTTTTCTATAAAGATACCATCGGAATTTATTGATCTTAGTATGCTAACTACACATAAGAGACATATCACTTTCCGAGAAAATATATTTTAGAGGGCTTGTGGGGAGCTGGAAGTTGCCTCAACAAAGTCCCTTTATTAAGTTCAGATTCTCCCACTGGTTTAAAACAGTGAAGACAATAAATGTTTAGTAAAAGTTATAAGCTACGAAAATCTGTCAATAGTGTTACTTGCAATAACAAAAAGTCGTTTGAGTGTTTCGCACATTATTTTTTTAAATTAATTTACTTCATTTTACATACCTATATATTCTTCTTTTAAAGTGATAATATTCTTTTAATAGTGTCCACGTTCTCCTAAGAATAAATCTTTCAAATAAAACATATTTTTGTTGGCAAAGTTTTAAGCAAATCGTTGCGTCTATTTTCGAGAAATTCGCAAGAAGGTGAAAAATCCATTCAGTAATTGGTACATTCCACTGAGAGATTT
>JAAEAF010014622.1:0-95101 GCA_011037195.1 Triatoma infestans | reverse complement strand
TAGGCGATTAAAATTCTTTGCAAGAAACAAAATATAATCTATGCCAAATTTTGCTTGTATATAGTTTTTCTTTTTTTTTTAAATTTGCAAAACATATTTTTTTAAATATATTATAAAAATACCCATTACATTTATAATTAGAGATACAAACACTGGAAAGACATATGTATTTGGTAGGCAAAGATAAAATAGTAATTTTATTATTTACTTATCTATTTTTTTTTTTTTAATTAAGTAGAAAAAGTACTAATATACACATCGCACCTAAAATAATGTGGAAAAAAAAAATGAAGTTTATTTTAGAAGGGTTAAGGTGCCTAGTATTGGTATTTTATCTTACTTTGCGATTTCCCCACCAAGCTTTTGTTATTTATATACTTTTTCTTCATTCTAAATAATATAACTTCCAAATAATTTTTGTAAAGCGAAGTATACTATACATAAATATAAATACACCTAATACGGTTTACACGATTCTTGAAAACTACATGCCTTTCGTTCTGCTACAACTTTATTGTAATCTTTAATCATTTACTACTTAAGAGTTTTTTTGGAGAGTAGTGGCGAGATGTGTAAACAGGGAATGGCCAACCCGAAGCAACAGAATTGACGAAGCTTTTCGGAGAGCCGGACGACGTAATAGTCCATATGAAGTGGGGCAGAATGAGATGTCTAGGTCACGTGAAGCGAATATCGAAAGGCTACAAAAAAAAATCCTGTATACCAGGCCTGAGGGTGCAAGGAAGCGGAACATGGAGTTCAGGCTGAAGTGGCCTGGAGGATGTTGAAGATGACGTCCAAAAGATAGGGATCAGAGAAAATACGCTTTTAGGATCAAGATCAAGTGAAATGGGGCAAACTTGTTGAGGGGGCCTTACTTAGGATCTGTTATAGACTGTTGCACCGATCAGTAAGTACAGTCTTCCATTTTTAATAAGTGATAAAAATTTATGAATGATTAAATAACTATTAATATTAAAAACTATTTATTTCACAGCATTTGTCTATAAAATTTTTTTTTTTTTTTCAATCCAATTATTGAAAATAAGCAGAAACTGGGAGTTTTGAAACTACTTTGCATTCATTGTGGCAACAAAATTATAATTAATAATAGAGCTTCTGTAGTTGGCCTAAAGAGAAACTTGGATAAAACGAATAGAAGTGCAACAAAGCAATTGTGGCTATAGGAAACCTGGGGAGAGAATGAATGGATGAAGCTAGCAAGTAAGAGCATCATTACTCTTGACTGTGCCCTGTAATATTTTGTAATTATTATGTATTTGTGCATGTCATGTAAATTGTTAAAAAAAAAAAAAAAAAAAAAAAAACCTAAAAGAATGAATCTATGAATTAGTGGACAACATCGATAGAATCAAAATCTAATGCACATTACAAAACATTTTAGTTATTGTAATCAAGATTCTGCTAGAGGTTGATGACACAAAAATTCCATTTTTGAATTAATTAAATAGTGTACCGGTTTTTCTTTTTATATTTTAAAATTCGGCTTAAAAACCTTTGCAGAGTTTTGCCAGGAATTACAAAGAAGTGCCACTGTTTCCATGTGAAAGGCTTAGTGTAGCTGAGGTTCCAACTATTGGGAAAAGAAAAATAATTACCTATAAGGCGTTTAATGACCATGTTATCGATGATTTGCTGATGCTGATGAGGCTGATGCGCAGTAACCTGAAAGAACTATTGTGCCTCCGGAGCCTTCTTAGAGTAATGCCGGCAAGAGTAAGTTGGGCAGTAGTTAATTACAAAGTAGTTAATTCTAATTTTAATTGACAATTACTAGTTACTCAGATATTTTTGCAGTTACGTTTTTCAATTATGAAGTTATGGTTGGAATGTAAAATTACTACAGTAGTTGATACATACCAACTTGTATGTAGTTATAGTTATAAGTAATTAGTTATAAAACTGACAACTATAACTACTTGAATCTAGCTTTTTTGCTACATATTCCGTTTTACAAATTTATGTCCTAGTTAATTTTTAATGTCTAAACTTCAAGTATGATCTGATTTAAAATTGGCAAAAAATTTCACAAATTCAATCTCATCACTTCAAAATAACAACAATGAATTAATAAGTTAGAATTTTTCAACTTAAAAAATATAACTTCATTATTTGTAATAACATAATTGCAAAAACAATTACCAACTACATTTTGTAATTGTTAATTGCTATTGCTTAACTAGTAATTAATTATCAGTTAAAATAAGAGAAAGTAAAAATATAGTCAACTACTTCGGTTGGAACTACATTTTGGCCAACTGTCCATCGACCAATGTTCAGTCGTTACAGACAACATTGCCCATCACCGGGTAATGAGCTGTAGAGGCTTCTGGGAAGTGTAAATCTAAGAGCATCAATGCTGAAACTAAAACCTGGTATCTCCTCATGGAAGTCCGGTGCGCTATTACTGAGTTAATCTCTTCTCTCTCCTGCTTTCCTAAGTCTAGTCCTAAATAAAAGGGACATATGGGAGAATAGACTGTAATCGAAAATGAACCCACTGTAGAACCAAAAAGTGTGATATCCTTTTAAAAATTTCCAGTAAGTAATTTTGATACTAGCTACCCTAACTAAACGTATTAGTTATTATTTTGTTTTGATTTAAGTCGGTTGCCACTTTTTTTTGAACAACTATCACAAAAAATAACGACCCTCTATAAACCAAGCAAAAAGGCAATACAAAATGAATCATTAATTCCGCCATATTTTACACCATCAATATCTTGCAGAACTTCTATGTATTTTTCTTTTAATATAAAAATATACGCCACAATTTTCTTAACAGTATAGACTGGATTTTATTTTGCATCAATAATTAATTAATCGTGCAAATCCGAAGTTTAGGTGATATTTATTTAACTAATAACTGAAGTATCTATTATCTGGAAATATTTAACTTGTAAATTTAAGTAAAAAAAAAAAAAAAATTAAATTATTATTATTTAATCTGAATTTCAAAGTGTTAGCAATTTTTGTTTTTTCCAATACTTCGTGAGATTATACTCGGAGATTTAAGGAGTTCCTGATGTAAAAATTTCTTTGATTGTCAGATGATTTTCTTTGTTGGCCGTTAGTTGTAAGATGAAACAAAAATTTGTTGGCTTCGACCAATTCGAGGTAAAAACCAGAAAAAACAAAAGTAATTTTTAATTGTTTTTAATAGTTAAAAAGTTCGACGTTTCGGCAAACTTTGTTTGCCTTCTTCAGGAACAATATAAAAAAAGAAAAATTATAACACCAAATAAAAACACTACATAAGGTGTCAAGGAAAGGCAGTCTGTTGTTGTGTTCTTTTTCAATAGTGAATTGAAACTCTCTACTTAAGCATAAGGAATCCCGACAATACCTTGACTTACGATTGGTACACTAAACCTACTTACTCCGGACGCCTGCTCCACTATCTCTCTAACCACCCTTTCCACCAAAAATTTAACACAGCCAAAAATCTGGTTCACCGGGCTATCTCTCTTTCTCATCCTACTTTTCACAAGAAAAACCTTACAAAATCTAGGGAAATCCTTGCCTCTAACGGGTACCCTCCCCATATCATAAACAAAATCATTAAAAATTCCTCCTCATCAATATCCGTACATAGGTTACCCAGTCAAAATCTTAGCAATAACCCTATATCTATATATCCCTCACACATCAATTCTCTCTCGCAGAAAATCAACAAATCCCTTAAGAAACACATTCCTAATCTCACCATAGGCTTCACCACTTCGAACAAGCTTTACAATTTCTACTCCAAACTTAAAGATCCTATTCCCATAACCAACAAAACGCACACGGTCTATAACTTGAAATGCACTACTTCCAATTGCAATGCTTCCTATGTAGGAGAAAGTTCACAATACTTACACAAAAGACTCAAACAGCACAAATACGACATTACTTCCAAGAAAATAGACAGTACAGCACTTTCCAAGCATGCTCTATCCTTAAACCACACTTTTGATTTCTATACACCATCTATCCTCGCTACCCAGCCCAATTACACCAAGCGACTCCTTACTGAGTCCATACACATCCATCTCCAACCTAACCCCGTTAATCATAAAAAAAGACAAGGATTTAATTTCTTCCCATTACAATTATATCCTCTGTCCCTTAAAAAAATCCTGAGGAGGAAAAAAAAAATGTAATTTTCTACCCCCACTCCATACTTAACCATACATAACTTTCCCCACACACAACGGTCCATACCATAACGGACCATACATAACGGTCCCTCCTTTCACCCGGCTGCTAGCCTTACAACATACATCCCTTCATTACAGACTTAGCAGTCCCATAGTAATCACATTTATGTGGTGTTTTTATTTGGTGTTATAATTTTTCTTTTTTTGTTCAATCTAACAAATGTTTGCTCAATTGTACAATTTAAACAATGTTTGCTTCTTCGAACTTTTTAACTATTAAAAACAATTAAAAATTGCTTTTGTTGTTTTTTCTATTGTTTTTTTTTACCTCGAATTTGTCGATAAGCCAACAAATTTTTGTTTCATCTTCAAAATTTCTTTGCGATAATATATTCATCATCTTTATTTGGAGTAAAAGATGAAATTATGGTATTTTAAGGGGAATAAATGATTTTAACTTAATAAGTTTGATGTGATTTTTAATGTGGGTTCACACGGAGTAGTAAAGCGAGTGAGAGCACTACTTGGTATGAGCATGTTACGACTTGCTTATACAACTGAAGAACTTACGATCTTTTGCAGTTCACACGGTGCTCTCGTCGGTCGTACGTTTCTCGCTCGTTGTTCAATCATGGCTGAACGTGAAGCTGTGAAAGTTGTTTGTGAAATATTAATACACGAGTTGAGATATTTAAAAACCTGGAATAAAGGATAAAAGACGCGTGTGTGGGTTTGGGACTGGGTGAAGAGGCGTTATGTCCTCGGTGCCGCCAATAATATTTGCAGGGAGTTACCTTTGGAAGATCCAATTAGCTACACAAATTTCTTAAAGATGGAGCCAAATCTGTTTTTTATTTTGGTAAATAAAATGAAACCAAAATGAATTTACTAGTCTACAATATCTATTTAGGATACCCAAGAATACTATCAGCAAAAATACGATTGAAGCGGTCGCGCTCACTCTAACCAGTCGGAGATTTCACGCCCCGCCTTTTCCACGGCAGGTACGACCCTATTCCCACTACTGATGGTTCACACGGCCGATGGGTAGTGCTCTCGCCCGCTTCACTGTACTCCATGTGAACCCACGTTTATGCAGTTTAAATTTAAATTTGTTCGACAGCTTCAAAACTCTTCATTTTTTTTTTTTTAGAAAAATGTTTCAAATAAAATTGATACATTTTTATCTGTGCAAGTGATCATTTCAAGTTTGAAGAAAATCGTTGTAGCCATTTTTGAGAATCTGGTAAATCAATTTTCTTCAAATTTGGAATTCCATCAAAGCTTCTAATATGTATTAATATTATGTAAGTGGTAGAAACAATTCATTGTACAGAAGTGGTACTTTAAAGGGAAGCATAATGCTACTATATCCTCAGAACCCCCCTAGAAAATCAATTTTAATTAGGAAAATGTTTCAAATAAAAGTAATATGTATTTATATGCCTAGATAGTATACGAAGTTTACAGAAAATCGTTGGAGCTGTTTACGAGAAAATCGCCAGTAATTGAAAAAAAAAACATTCAGTAAAGTTACACTTTCGGTTGATCGATTTTGCCCGAAACCTTTATATACCAGACGCTTTTTTGGTAGAACCTAAACGGAATAACTAGTTTCGAGCTTCCTGTTGTTTTTTTTTTGTTTCTGAGATATTTTGTTTAAAACACACACATATCCTCTCTTTTACTCTCCTCTCTCAAAGAAATATAATATATTTCGAAAATTTTACACGATCCCGATATTTTCTCTTGCTAGAAATAAAGAGAAAGTAAAAAAAAAAAATTGCTGACCTTACAGTGACTTGGACAGAATGGATAAACAAAAATGAATTAAATATTCAGTTATCTACATTCATTAAAATTTCCTTAAAAAATTCTGATACCCAGATGTTTCAGGAATGAACTAGAAATTTTAATATCCTGTCTCTGAATATAAATTCAACAAAGTATTGGCTAAAATTCTGTTTTTATCTTACTTATGAAATATTTTAAATAATAAATTTTAAACAAACAAAATTTTGTTTTTTTAACTTCGGAAAAATAAAAAGTAGAATAATGAAAAGGCTATAAAACTTAATTTTTAAAGTTTTTCTAAGGATCGCTACAAATTTTTTTATAGTTATTTAATTACCTGTTATTTTTTAATAATAATCTTTGGGATGAAAACTCATCAAAATTGTATATTTTTCTTCTTTTTAATTTAAATTTAAAATATCACTTCACAAAATATATACAATACCTACTACATTCGATAAATAAAATTATTATATATTTATGTATATTATTTACTTAAAAATAAAACATACAAAATCATTTAACTATTTTTCTTGTTCTTGAAGATAATACAGTTTATAGAAATTCAAGTATTTTTTTTTGTTTTTTTTAAGATTTCAAGAGAAATGAGCTTAATTTTAGATACTTATTTCTGCAATATTTGACCGTGTAATACGAAATGGAAAAGTTTATAAACTGAGAAATGAACAATCTAAGAGAATGCTTATCAAAGACGTCCTTTGTTCAGCTTTTTTAGGCGACATGGACCAAAGATTAAGTATCATGAAGTTTGATGGCTACTTGATAGCTAACGATTACATTAATCAGTCTAGGCTCAATAAGAAGTTAATTTATTCCATGGGATTACTTTTGTGACCTATTGCAGAAATTATATCTAACATTGGAAGATTTGATTATTATTATTATTTTTATTTTAAACTCTGCCAGAGAACAAAGCCTTAGTTTAGGATAACAATGTTGACAGAGAGATCAACTAGTCTTTTTATTGTTTTGTTGATCTCTTACATCAATAACGGGCAGCAGAATTGCATTTTTCTCTGATAGTCAGGCCGCACAAAAAGCCTGTATCAGATCGAGGATTTGTTGGACGATGCCCATTTAACATACAAAACTTTTTCAGTTATCTACAGATTTTCACATTAAATTTATAATTTAAAGTAATTGTCTCTATTAAGAGACATTTTCTCTTAATATTATGTTATTCATAAGTACTGAACCCCCTTTCACTTCGGCGGTATTATTTACAATAATATTTAAAATACTTTTGGCGCTTAAAATTCTGTTGGGTTTGTCAAGGAATATTTTGCGTGGTAAATTTTTAAATATAATTGAATGGATTTTTAGGAATTTTAAATTTCAATAAAAAAAAAAAAATTATACAATTTCAACAACTTTTAACAACCACTAAAGGAAATCTTGAAAATTAACGAAAAGTAGGGGCGTACCGGTGCATCCCGGCTGAAAGATCACCGCTGGAAACAGGCACAGTTTTTGAGTAAGTTAGTGAACTTGTAATTTACTACATGGACCACGCGCTTGCTTAAGCCAGTTCTGTGCCTGAACACTCGTGTATCTTCTAAGTGAGTTCTTATATACTTGACTATTGCCGTTATTAGCAATATCGGCCCTTTTCAAAACTCTCTTTGTTAGAAGAAAGCTTTGAAAGGGAAGAGATAAAGATTATCTTTTTCATTTCTTAATGCGCAAATTCGGAATGTGTAATTCAATATGCAATATTTAAAATAATAACGACTATTAATATTTGAAATAATTACACATAAGCAAAGTACAGGGTTTTGTTTCCTACTTTAGGCTCCAGAAAAGATTTCTGGGGTACTGATTTCTAGGGTACTTACTTCCAAACTGTCTTAAAATCTGGGGAGAAATGATGAAACATAATTAATGAGACGAGATATTCTAAATAACATACATTATGAAAGTAAAATCTTAAGCAATATGTCTCTCAAGAGCGTCCCTGGCTCCCTGGCTAGGGAGGGTTTGAATGGCATTTCATGGGCCCCCAAAACCTTCTGCGGCCTGCCTAAGAGCCTGATTCAAACATTCATCAAAGATTGGATGGAGGACCAGTGTTTATGGAAGGCAACACCAGAACAGAGGCAGCCAAAACTCTTTATTGAGAAATAGAGAGTTCGCCTAAATTCACTTGCAACCATAGCCGTGAAGTTATCAGGATGTAGGTTTATTGATGGAACTGAATTGTAGGCTGAATAGACACATGCACCAGCTAGCACTTACAGAGAGGAAGCATTGTGCAATTCTGCAAAGTTTTGGAAGAAACTCTGTACACATTCTCTGTTAAGGTGAGATGTCTACAGCTGAGAGCAAACAATCCCAAAGACCCGCACTTTATGGCAAAGACGCTTTCAGGACTTCTAGGCCTGCTTTAAAGGATGAAGCTGGGAAGATTTGCTCTAACTACAGTGTATCCATAATATACCTGCTTGTGTAGGTTGTGGTGGAATAAGGCTTTGTAACCTCTTTTCCAAACTTATCTAATCCCTCTTACGAACTAGTCATAGTTCTTAACTAGTCTTTTAAGAACCTAATTCAGAACTAATAAGGTAGTGACAAAAAATGTAATGCAAGCCCCCCCCCCCCCCGAAGCGTGCACGAAAGTATAGAGAAATACTGAAAATTAATTTCACTGTAGGATCAGGAAAAAAATTTAACAAAGAACTAATTAAAAACTAAAAAGTTCAAATGTTACAACACTAATGTCAAAGCGTCAATGATTTGAATATCTTTGCTGAAATCGGACATTCCCGGATGATTCGCTTAGAAAATTCTACTTTTTCGAAGAAAATAATAAAATGAAAACATTAAATATTAGTTAAAATGTAATTTGAATAAAAAAACAATTTTTTCGTGTACTTTCTTATCCAATTCACATATCATATTTTTTGTTTTAAATATTTAAACTTGTTAATTGAAATAGAGATAAAACTGCCAGTTTTAAACGAGTGTTTAATTCTTTAAAGACTTCTTTTCTCTTTGAAATTTAAATGATATTTCGTAGAAGCGAACGTGACAAAATCTGGAAGTGACCCAATTTACTGAATAAGTTTCTGTCACTTATTCAACGATATTGAATAGTTTTCTTTAAATTTTGTTCTTTTCATATAAAGCATCTTCCATTTTTTATTTGAAACTTACAAAAAAAAAAAAAAAAATGATTTCAGGAACCTATGCAGACGTTCTGAATTGGATAAATTAAAAACAAAATTACTGTAATACATCATTCAGACGGATACTTGCTGTTTTTTTTTTTTTTTTTTTTTTTTTGGTAATAACCTTAATTTTATTTTATCACCATCTATTTTTATTAACAGAGATTTCAACAAGTACATTGTTTAAATACAAATTATATTTTGAATGAACATTTTCGTTAGACTGTGAAAACATAATCATGAACTTCTGTTTTTTTAGTGCCGCCTCAAGGGTCACCATTTCATTGCAAAGTTTTCCAGCGATTTTCAGTTCGGTGGAAGTTAGATGAAAAAGCCTGTGAGCACAATTCTTCCATTCAATCGAAAATTATGGAAACTTAGTAATATAAATTAATCAAGATTTTATTTCACGTTTTTTATACCCTTGTTTGTGTTGGATCCCATGGGCGATTCCCTAGAGTTTCCAATAACATTCTGTGTTTTTCAGTCCTTTTAAACATTTTTTTTCCCAAGATTATTAAAAAGCGAGCCCTCACGAGCTGGCGAAGCCACCGAGTTAGGCTGCTTTAGTGATTACAATATAATACAATTCTTATATGTATATGGTTTGGGGTGTGTTGTGTGTGTTGGGGGGGGGCACACAGCATAAAACTATGAAGCTTGAACTTGATTTTCTGTTTACTTATAAGCTGACAAACTATTAGGAAGGTTTAATTCTGTTAACATTTTTCTAAATATCCTGAAAACGATGTCGTAGTTAAATTTAGTAAAATGATGTAGAACATGGCTAGTTCAAATTCCAAACCACTTTTACACAATTTAAAGTACCATTTATGGTAAACTATTGTGTCGGTTTCTAAACATTTCAATACTTCTGAATTATTGAAATGATAGAAAAATTTTAATACTGAACACTTGAGCCAAGTTTATATACTGCCGAGTAGCGGCGCTTCCGGGGGGGGGGGGTTGGTCGCGGTAGTACAGGGGGCGGAGCCTCCTTAGTATTTTTATAAAAAAAAAAAATCTTCAAGATTTTAATTTTACATATAATCAAAATTTAAATTTTTTCGTTTAAATATAATTGGGGTAATTATGCAGAAGCAGTCCCCCAAGATGGCCGACCACTAAATTTACTAACCTTCTCACTCCCACTCTTCTATCACAGTCACTAAAAACTCCAAAACATCGATAATCTCATTTACGATTATTTATCGCCTTGTTACACCTACTGCAAGTAGTAAAATAATTTAGCAATCTTTTTGGCAACAGTTTCCACACCACCTTTGAGGTATGTTGCTCGGCGCGTGTCGCTTTTTTATTAGGTGGCCGATCACCAGAATAAATGAGCTGCCAGTCAATAATTATAAATATTCAATAGATACAAATTACGGATTAAAATTTAAATGTATTCTGTATTTGGAATGTATTAACTCAGTTTTCCTACTTTCACTAGGAGAAATGATAATCTATTTATTAATTACAATTAGGCACCAATGAAAAATATTCTTAAAAGTATATTATTTAACAAATTAGAAATTAAATTCTATTTCCGGTTTTACATTTATTAACTCATCTTTCCTAGCCCTATTATAATACCTTCAGCTGAAACAAATTGATTAGCACAAATATATCTACTAATAAAAATTAAATCTCTTTCATAACTAACATGCGTACAAAAAAAAAATAAAAAAGAAATATTTACAACCCAAAACAATAATTGTTAGTAATTTAACTTCAATAGCTTCATTCTAATAAGCATTTACAAAAATAAAATGCAGAATAAATCGAATTAAATCATTCCATTTATTTGACATAATTTTGCAGACTTAGGAAATTAAAGAAAAAAGACGATAGTGTTGATAAAATAGCATATTTTAGTCTATCTATTCCATCAGTTCAAACAAAAGCATTTAATTTTCACGTGTAAGATGGGTTTCAATACTCGCTAAGAATACTACCAAAAATTATATACTTGTATGAGGAAGATAGTCTTTCTAAGTAAATTTTCTAAGGGAAGTCCTGGAAGTAATGTGCCAAGTTGGATATAATGTTTAAAGAGAAAATAATAATGAAATAATTGTAAAACATGCAAATAGTTTATTAAGAAAATGTTAAAGCTTAAAACAAGGGAAAGAAATGAATTATTGTAGAAAATTTTATATATGAAATTAACATTAATAAGAAGAAAAGAATTCGATATATACATAATCGAAGTATTTAACCCAGCACATGAGTGATAGAAGAGTGGGAGTGAGAAGGTTAGTAAATTTAGTGGTCGGCCATCTTGGGGGACTGCTTCTGCATAATTACCATAATTGGATTTGAAAAGAAAATTTAATCTGTGTCTTTCTTGGTTCCATGGACTCTGTGCATGGTATTTAGAACCCTCTTTTCTAACAAGATTTTTGCATACAAAAATAGAAAGCACGCATCAATTCTACTAGTATTATTTTGGTGATTTATACTAAAATTAAAATTAAAATAAAAATAAAAATTGGTGGTTAACCTGAAACATTTAATACTTTTAGGCCGCTTAGGACGATTCACGGTTACTCGGCGGGCTGTATGTATTAATAGGTATAATTAGTACCTATTAAATAGAAAGCCAACGAATAACTTGTATTGAGATTAATATCATTTTTAAAAATGAAATCTAAAAGTACTTGCAATTGACAGTTTCGAAAAATCTAACGGTAACAAAATTTGTGATCCGTAACTTGAACACTGCGTTAAGTTGTCATGCTAGATTATTTTATTTTACCTCCAGATTTCCGCGTTGCTAGTCCAACGCGCTATCACTGAGCTTTTTGTTTTTGTTTCTCACCTTTTTGTGGTCCCGAGCCAGCCCTTGCCGTCACTTAGAGGGTCTGCGACATACAGATTATATTTTGGGAGACGAGAGTTTTGGAGAAACAATGGGAGTACACGACGGGGTGCCTCCAGGCCAAAAGATTTATTACAGATATTAAGCAGGGGTTTCAGGTTACCTCCTATACCTGAGTAAGATAAGACTGAGGACCTCAGTAGGTGTCATGACTAGACACACATGGGTGTCTAGTTATATATATAAAATAGGGAGGACGCCTAGTCTCATAGGTCCGAACTGGTTATGATGGAGTTAAGGAAAACGGTGTATCACTACTTATGTCAGTGTCCCCGTTTCGCTGGTACTAGTTCTTTGAGTATTCAGGAGGGCCTCACTCTCGCGGAAAAGCCTGGGAGGGTTGGAGTTAAAGAATATTTTATGTTATTGTAGAATTTTATGTTAACGAGACGATCTGGGGGGGGAGTAAGAGCCTAGACGCACCCAGATATAACAATAATAATTATTTACCTCCCGTGTTTTTTGGCTCATTTCCCTTACAACCTTCAATTTAACTAATATTTTCTTTTTTAAGAACTAACAAGGCAAGACTTATTTTTTATAAAAGCTTATGATTTCTAGGGAAATTAACGGATATTTAATAGATAATTCAGAAGAAATACGTTTAAAAAAAAAATAAATAAATAATTGATATAATCAAGTAAAACATATATTAATAACAGAAAAAAAATTATTGAAATTTAATTTCTTTTAATATACAATACAGGTGCTAATTCAAACCATTGGTATATATATTTTTGTAAAATATATTTTTCACCCGTATCAATTTTTCTCTTTATTCATTTTATTTTATTTTTTTAATGTCGCATCTAAATTTTATATACATCTTTTATTTTTTTTTTTAATTATTCATTATTTAAAGTGGAATGCATTTATGTGTTTATAGGTCAGTGTGAGATAGTTTTTAATTATGTATACGTAAATAAAAAATTAACCCTTATCACTCCAAATTTAGTGCTATTACTACCACAATTAGTAGCCTAATTGATTTTGGATACAATCTTTACAACGAAATGCATAGATAATTCGGTATATTCTCTCGTCCACCACAAGGTAAAAATAGTCTGCGTTGTTTCCCAGGTTGTAAATAAAACAAATGACTTTTATCTCCTATGGATTTTTCTTCAAGGTACCATGTGTGTTTGTACAAAAAAAAAACGGTTTTTTTTTGTTTTTTAGGAAATTCAAGTAAATTTTGAAATTCAGACAATGTGGGGAAAAACAAGATGAAGCCTTTCCCGACTGTAATAGAAAATTTTCTTTGTAATATTTTAAGAATACTATTTGAAACGAAAACTCGACATTTCTTTTCTATTTAAGAAAAATCCATCATTGGGGTTAACCCCCAAAATGAGAAACACACACGATTTTTCTTGTGTAATTATTAAAATTCTGATAGGCAATTTTTTTTTTTAAACTTGGATCGTTTATTAAACGTTAAGGTGGTTTGCAAAACATTACAAAGTTAGTGGAGATGATTTTGGTTTACTGGGCAGCGCTAACTGTCTCACAATCCCTTTAAATTTAACCCGAACTTTGAGGTTCCCTAAAATATCCTTAAAATGTTTCAAATAAAAGTAATAGGTTTAAAACATGTGCAGTAAGCATTCCAAGTTTAAAGAAAAATCGTTATGAGCAGTTATAGAGAAAACTGCAAAATCACAAAAACCATGGTGTAAAATCGCAGTTCCGGTTAACCGATTTTCTTAAAATTTGCAATACTAGCAAAGCATTTAATCTACATCAATATTATATAGGTGGCCGGATCATAAATTGTACTGAAATAATACGTAAGAAGTAAAACTGGCTGTTGCTCTATCCGAGAACCTCACAGAAACAATTTTCCTGGAAAACGTTTCAAATAAAAATGATAAGGCATTTATGTGTGTATATTGACAAACTCCCTATTTTCAACTCAGATTACTTTCTTTTACATTGACATTAAAGAATAAGAGTTACTAGGGAGAATACGATTAACATTAAGGATATAACAAGAAAAGTGGAAATAACCTTGTGGTAAGAGGGGAAGTCATGTATTTGTTAAATCACGTTTGGAAATTATTCGATACAGGAATATTTATCTGTCAATGAAAAACAAGTATTTTTAGCGAAAAATTCCCCTTCAAGGATGTTAATAAAACCTCGGCTTAGACGTTACCTTTACTTTCAATTTTTGTACCTACGTATTCTTCTAAGGTTACATATATTAAGGTATGGAAATACACCAGCTGTAATATGTAATGAAGAATTGAGTAATTAAAAAAATAACGATTTAAAACCAAAAAGTAAATCGTGTGAAAATAACGTGCTTACCTCACCTGCCCAAAAACTGAATGATAAATGAGAACTAAATTAAATAAAAAACTCAAAAAACTGGGGTATTCTCGCTATCTTGGAAGTAAATGTTAAAAAACTTGAAGGTATGCTTTTTAAGAAAATCATATTCATCACTAAACCTATCTGCTTAAGGACTACCATTTTTATTTTTGTACATTTACTTGCGTTAAGTGTATAATGTTATGTTTCTTAACTGTTTACTTTTGCACTCTTACCGCCAAATTCACTCCCTCCTTAACTTAGGTAATCAGAAGATGATTAAGTGCTCAGTAGTCACAGCTCCGGATCTGTACTTTCAGAAGAGAGCGATTAAAAGGTAATTATTTTAAGAGAATTTCATCATGGTTTTCACCGATGTTGAAACTATCCTCAATTCACGCCCTACCTATGCGCTCTCTTCTCAGATCGCAGACCTGGAACCCCTGATTCCCAGGCATTTCCTTGTCTTCTGATCTTTAGTTAAGCAGTTAATGAAAGTATACAGTTAGTCGTTTTGACAAAACATGCGTTAATTAATTTATTTTTGTTATAAGATGGAAAAAGCCACTGGGTTAACATATTTAGTAATAGGGAAAAAATGTGTAGTAAAATTTAGCACTTGAAACGCCGTGAGCGGGCATCAGAAAATGTGTTTCAAGATTATTTATTAACTGCTATCGCGTAGTTTGTTGAAATACAGCTCCAGCAACGCCTACTCATCGGCCACTTTAAGTTTAAGAAGTACACATGCAACGCATGGGTCTTTCTAAGTTTTGCCAAAAAGAAGAGAAAAGGCAATAGCATTTATAGTGAAATGTTGTTGTGAGGGATTGGAAGAAGGCGGAACTATTCCCGAAGGCAAACCAACCAACTTCCTCCCACGGAACAGATACACTGGGACTCTACTATCATCCTTGCGAAGCCTCGACCACCACGAAACCTTTCCTCAACTCGTGAGCGCGGAGACAGAACTCCGCCGGGCTGGCTCACGATCCCGTGGTACCATTTTGTAGAGGGAACAAGTCCCCTACTTGAAGGCCTAGAATGGTCACTGGCCCGGCCAAAGACAAGCCTACGGTTTTACCACAACCTCCTGACACCAGCTTGGGCTTACCATGTCAATTCTAGTTGCAGTGGGAATTCCGTGCCCGTGACGAAAAAAAAAAAAATTCACTCCCTTTCACTCTCTATCTCTCTTTTCTCTTTCTCCTCCAGCAGTTTACGTGCAAATAGTGCAAACTCGTCAAATCCCTTCTCACACACCATTCGTCCCTTATTGAACTCCAGTTCCATCTCAGCCACTTTCACGACAAATTCGCTTCTGATTTCACTCCACAACGTGCAATCAAACAACACATGCTCCACACTCTCAATTTCACCTCACTCACATTCTTCTCTCTCACTCAGTGCGTGCAACTTGCCTCTGAAGTTACCATGTCCACTAACAATTTGGGTGACGTAGTGATCAGGTTCCACCTATACAGACCTTAGTCTCTGCGCAACAGAGCTCCACCAACCATACGTCCATCTTCCCTTACTTGTGTTCTCCCATCTATCCTGCCACATTGACTCGATTTCATTCCTGACCTTTTTCTTGCAACCTCTCCTAACAAAGACTTTGCCTCTCCATTCCACCAGGCCATCTCTCTTAATTACGCTCATCACTCTTCTCCGTTCAATCTCAAGATCCATGGGAGTTACCCCAGCGATCACCACACATGCATCTCCAGACAATGTCCTATACCCTCTTATCATACTCATTATCACTCGTCTCTGCTCACTCAACAGCTTTCCTTTCACATCCAATCTGTCTGCCCACGCTCCAGCTGCATACGTAACTGTCGCCACATACATTCCCTCATATATTCTTTTCACCACACTATAGCTAACACTCTTCCTCTTGATCACTCTCATGAACGCCATCATTCTCGCAAACGCCCTGCTTGCAACCTCTTCCACGTGAGCCATTACAAACATCCTTTTACTCCATGTCACACCCAGATACTTCACCTGACCAACTACCTTCAGAACCTGATCACCCATCTTAATCCTAGGAGGTCTACCTTCTGACAGTATGCCTTTCAGCATCATAATAACCGTCTTATCTTTGGACAGCTTGATTTTGCTTTTCACACACCACTGGGCGATTCTCTCCATCACCACATTACCTCTCTCTTCCACTTCCTTCCTCGAATTCCCCCACACAAGAACTGCCCCATCATCCGCATACACAATCACCTCGCAACCTTCCACTCTTTCAATCTCTCTGATGAATTCATTGAAAACTACCTTCCAGATTTGCGGACCTAGCACTGAACCTTGGGGACATCCCCTATTCACCTTTTTCCCTATCTTCCAGTTCCCACACCTCATTTCCACCCATCTTCCTTTCAAATAGTCTTTCAACACACTATACCTGTCACCCGTCACACCTGCGTCTCTCAGTAGCCACAACACACCAGGCCACCACACTCTGTCAAACGCTCCAGACATATCCAAGAATATCCCAACAACATACTTCTCCCTCCTACTTTCAACCACATTCCTCAGTCTCACTATCGCTTGTTCCGTACTCTTTCCTCGCATAAAGCCATACTGCCTCTCCGAAACCTTCTCATAGAACAAATCTTCCATTTTCAACACAATCAATTTCTCCATGATCTTACCCAGAACTGGAAGCAAGCAAATTGGCCTATAAAAGGACGCCGAACCAGTATCCCTATCCTCACCCTTCAGCAGGGTGACAATCACTCCTCTCTTCCATACATTCGGAAAAATGCCAAACTCAAAGCACGCATTGTACAACTTTAACAACCACTCCTTCAGGCATTCATATCCATTCTTCACCAGCTCCACTGCTACTCCATCCCAGCCAGGTGTCTTACCATTCTTCAACCCAGATACTACCATCCTTAACTCTTTCTCTGCCACTCGCACTCTGTCTCTACCACTCTCATATGCTCTCACCTGTTCTCTAATCATACTGTGACATTCATTCTCTTCTTCTACCACATCATCTAGTATCAGTTCATTCAACAACTCTCTTCCAGACCGCTCCCATGTGATTACATCCTCTCCTCCAACCGCATTCGCAACCTCTCTCGATTTGACCTTTCTCACTGCCATTTTGTATGGCATCCCCCATGTGTCCCTAGCCAACTCCTCTTCCACAAATTCCTTCCAACTCCTTTCTTTCTTCTCTTTCATTGTCCTTTTGTACCTCCCTTTCATTCTCCTATAATCATTCAACATGCGTGCTTTTCTTTCTTCCTCCACCTCACGTTTCAATCTCCTTCTCAACGCAAACACCTCCTTTTTCATTCTCTCTAGATCCTCATCCCACCATTTATTCCCTCTTCCACCACAACATTTCCTTGGAACTGTCCCTCTCGTTGCATCCAATATCACCCTCCTTATCACTCTCTCCAACCCTAACACCTCCTCTCTTCTTTCCACCACTACATCAGTCACTCTTTCCTTCAACATTCCCAACCTCTCCACATACGCCTTCCAGTCAGCTCTCCTCATGCTAAACATTACCAACTTTTCACTCACACATTTATTTCTCCTCACACTACCTTTCTCCAGGCTCAATTCCATATAAATCGCCCTATGCGCACTCGACGTCCAATCCTTTAGACTCCAATTCATTCTGAACCTAGTACTCATCAACGTAACATCTATACTGCTAGATCCACTCGTTGACTGGTACGTGGGATCTAGTCATTTGCCACCCACCATTCATCCATCTCAATCACCTCTTCCAGTTTCATCCCACGCTCATCCCTACCTTCACATCCCCATAACTGCGATCGTGCATTTGCATCCATACCCACCAACACTTTTTCTCCTCTCAGTCTCCTCTTAATCTTTCGCAGCATCTCCAGGTACTCCTCTATCCCTCTAGAATACTGACAGTATAGAGAGCAGACATACAGCCTGCTTCCATCCGGCAGCATCAGTTCCACACATACACAATGCGAATTGCACATATACTGGACCCTCATCACACCAATACTTTCGTTCATCACCACTACAGCCGCCCAAGGTCTGCCCTCTTTCTCATGCACTATCACTCTACTTTTTACCCCAAAGCCAACCACTCTGTCATTCCATGCATACGGTTCCTGCACTAACAGAACATCCACTTTCTTCTCACACACAATCTCTCGCACTTCAGCAGTCACACCTCTCGCACGATCCATATTTAGTTGGAGGATCCTAATCATACTGCGTTCTCATCATCACCCTATTTTTGTACACTTCCACACATGGGCATCCACTCCACGTTACAGAGTGTTTGAAGTCTCTGTAACCCATTCTCTTACAGTTAACACATTCCAGGCAGGTCAGCACCTTGCTACACACTGTAGCATGATGCCCTTCCTCCCCACACCTACTGCATGCAACCTTCCTTCCACACAATCTGCCTATGTGTCCCAGACCTTGGCACTTAAACTTAAAACACCTTACCACACTGACGTACTCTTTCACTCGACAACTTCTCAGCCCTACATACACTCTACCCTCTTTCACCAGGCTGTTGTAGATGGCAGGCTCCGCCTGTACCACCCACGACACCGAGTGCTTTCCTATTCCTAGCTTCTGCCTCACCTTGAATTCTTTCTCAAAGACTTCCTCCTTCACTCCTTCGAGTATTCTTCCGTTCTTCCTCCAAATAGACCTCTTCACGTCTTCTTCAGCCAGCTCGATGTCCACATCATGTACCACCAAACTTGGTAGATACATGTTCGGCTTTCCGTCTACCTTAAAGCCAGCTTCCTCCATCTTCTTTAAACTCTTCAGTTTCTCTATGTCCTCGGCGTCATGTACTTCTACGACAAAATTCTTCCCCTGTCTTCGTAGTGTCATGATCCTTACTTCCCCTTCCGTGGGGTCCAGGCATTTCTCCAGCTCACTTCTTGCCTCTTTCCATGTCACTTTATCCGTGCTTTCTATCACCACCATTGGCCCTCTCTTCCGTCTTCCTTTCTTCACCACTTCGCTCCATCCCATTTTCTCTACCCCATTCACCTCTTTACTCTCCTCATTCACTCTCTCTTTCTTTCTCGTTCCTTCCTCAACTAATTCATCCACCTTCTTTCTCACCTCATCTATCCCTATAGCCAGTATACCTACTTCCATTCCGCCTGCTTCTATCTTCTTTTCTTCCCTACATTTTTTCAATTCTGCTTTGACGTCCTCGACTTTTTCCTTCACCTCCAACATGTCCTTCAGATTTCCTCCAATACTCTTACATTCCTCTTCTGTTCCTTTTATGTGCCCTTGCACACTGCTCCAACTCTCTATGATTCTCTTCTGTTCCTCCAAAGTTTCTTCATGTATCTCTCCATTCGCTCGTTTTCCTTCTTGACTTTCTCCATGGCCAGCCTACTTTCTTCCTTCACACCAATCATCAACAGGCCTTCTAATCTCTTGTCCATTTCTCCTACCTCATTCACACACACACTCTTCATTTTTTGTTCCACTTTCAACACCCTGTCGAACATCCTCGCCATTCTTACAAAATCGCCCACCAGTTCACTCTGCGCATCCATAATCCTACCTAGATGCCTCTCAAACACAGACTCATGCTTATCCCTCGAAAAATTCTTGTATACATATGCTTTCAGATCATTTACCGCCTCAGACACCCTCTTATTGCACCCTTTCACATGACTTTCCAAATCCATAACACATTCCATATTCTCTTTCTCTTTTCCACAGTCGCTCTTTCCCTCACCTTTGCCCACCTCTTTCACTCCTTTTACAACCTCTTTCGCACCTTCCATTCTTTTACCATTCAATCCAAACACAGCAACTTATATTAGAGATAATTAAAAGTAAAATAGATATAAAATAATAGAATAGAAATAAAAATATAAGTTAGGGTAAAAATAGTAAGTAAATAAAATAAAATAAATAAGATATAAACTAATAAGGTAAAATAAATAACTGATAAAAGGATAAATATGATATTTAAAACATACACTAATAAAACGAAGAAGTAAGATGTAATAGAATAAAATTAAATTTAACTGTAGTAGATAAATGAAAAGAAATAGAGTAAAAGATAGCTGCTGTAGCCAGGAAAAACCCTATCTCCATTTATAGTGACAGTGTGAAGGGATTGTTTGTCAACGAGCTCAATTCTTGGAAGAAAAAAAACGTTCTCTAGGCGCTTCATGCATGGGATTCCCTAGGCCTTGTTAAAAAGAAGTGAAGAGTTTGAAAAGAATGAACTTTAAACAACTGGGTGCCATTAAAGGCCCACTAAAATCATGGTGGCATAGGGTGCCGGGCCAAACTCTCTATTTCATGTAATCTAATCAATAATGTTGTATTTCGCACATTATTTCCAAAACTGTAACAATACCTTGGACAATAATTCTAAGAAATTAGGGGAAAAAATACATGCTTCAGAGTATTGCGCTAATGTAAGAATACACTGTCTAAAAGAGGGATGGAAAAGAATGAAATAATCTATTCGAACTAGTCGGTTTAGTTCTTTGCTGTCGTCAGAGTAATCTTCGGTAACTATTATAGTAAGATAAATCGGTGCTTTTGATTCTTGTGACCGATTATAATTCTGAATGAAAATCAGTATAAGTCGGATCAGTATTATCACTACCTTAGACTCAGTAAATGAACTTTACTGCAACTCTGAAGAACTTAAAAATTGACACAAGTGTTGGAAAGCCAAAAGTAAAGGGATTAGCTCAGTAATAGCGCGCTGGACTCCTATGCAGGAGGTTCCGGGTTCCAGTCCACCAGTGCTGCCCTTAAGATTCACCTTACTAGAAGCCTCATAGCTTATTGCCCAGTGATGCGACATTGATGCCCATAACTAGCGATCACTGCTTGGAGGCTGGCGGTGCACTGAGAAGGCTCCGAGGCACAATAGATCTTTCAAGTTGCAGTGCACTATCCCCTAAAAGAATCTAGTAACCCAAAAGTAAAAATTTTAAAATACCAAAATAAAAAGCTTCAAAACATAGAACTGTCAACTTTTGCGGAAAAAGAAATCAATAAATGGCTTGACTTTTATTACTGTTAATCATTACACATGAGTATCCAGACATGAACTGGAACTGAAAAATAATCTTTTAGGAAAACTGTCAAAAAAAAATTTTTTTGTTTTCAAAATAAAAAAGAATTATAAACTGGGTTGGGAAACTTCAGTTTAATATGTTTTAAGAGAAAAGAAAAAAAAATTATTTTAAGCCAACTATTAATTAATAATCTGGAGGGATAAGGGTTAATAAACAAAATTTTTGTTTTGTTTTATTATAACTAACTTGGAATTTCCAAAAAAAACCTTCAATTTTACTGAAAAGAATTTTTAAAAAAATTATTGCCCGAAAAAATCTAATTATGTACAACTTAAATTTAATTTCTCAATACTTTCTTATAATTTTTTTTTTTTTTATTTTTTTTTAAAATTCAGTTAAGACACAATACTTGTATTATCACAGAAATAATATATGCAATGGTTATTTCTGCCCCAAAATTAGGCTAAATAACCAAAAAAGACTAACTAAAAAAAATACCAATATATAAATAAACAAAATATTATATATATATATTATAAATAGAGAAGAGTTTAATTTACTGAAAGGTGGAATATTGTATAAATTTTACATATGTGGATTAGGGGATAAAAAATAAAATTAAAAAATTAAAAAAAAAAATTAAAAAATAATAAAATAAAATGTTATTAAATGAGATCTTATAAATAATTAAAAATTATTTAAGTATCTAAATAATTGATATAAAATAAACATCTATTTAAATAACAAAATTTTATATACATTTATAATTAATTACATTAAATTTGCATAAAAAATAAATGCATGAATTTGAAATTTCCAAGAATAAAAAATGGGACTAGTGGTATAACAATTAGATTATTTATTATTATTTTTTTTTGTTCCAAATATAAAGATCGACTAAAAGTTCAGGGAAGTTATAAATGTATGCAAAAGTTCCAAGATGAAACTGATTACCTGAAAAAAAAAGAAAGTAAAAATAATAATTAATAACTAATTTTTATTGAAAAAAATATTTATATAATGCCTTTGTCCAATGTCTTTTTTGTATATTATCCTTGGTTATATTTAACATCTTTATTATTATAAAATCAGGGAAGGGATTAGCTTAGTGGTTAGCGTACTGGACTCCCACGCGGAGGACACGGGTTCGAGTCCAGCTGCTGTGCTACCTTAGATTTTTTCTTCCTAGGAGCCTCTACAGCTCACTGTCCGGTGATGGACAGTGTTGTCTGTAACGAGAGAACACTGCCTGGAGGCCGGCAGTGCACTGAGAAGGCCCCGGACGCCAATGACCATAGATGTTGACATGCCTTAAATAAAAAAACTAAATTATAAAATCTTGTTGATAAAATATATAATTACTAAACACAGTCGCGCCTGTTCCAGATACTTTTTTTATAAAAAATAAAATTTAGATCCAAAAATAGAAAAGAAATTAGGTATACTGTGTTCCATTTGAAAAAAACGTGTTCCCTGATCTTACATTGCATACAGCTGTGGAAAAGTACATAAGATGGACCAAGAGATTAGTCAAAAGGCGTTCAAAGTGTCATGTTTATTGTGTCAAACATAAAAAAAGGAAAAATCTGCACTTGCAAAAAATTCATCACAACTGGTTATGCAATAAATTTTGAGTTTTGTTCAAGTACGATTTTCGCAACCAAGCCAACAATTACCCTGAAGAAGGCTTATATTGCAATATGGGCAAAACGTTGGTTTACACCAAACCAAACTGACTCGGACTCAACTTAAAAAGAACTCAGGAGGAAGCCTGAAAGATCAAATCTTATATTTCGAGTAGTTAAATGTAAAAGCATGAGGAATTTTAAGATTTAGTTTCTCACTGAACAATTTAATTAATTTTTGTTTTAACTGTTTTTAGAAGTTTGTTATTACTTCATGTACAAAATAAACAGCAGAAACTTACTAGTGAACACAAAATGATGATTTGTTAAGCATCTTAAAAGTTTCTTCATTAAATAATGAAGAATGTTTCTGTTTATCTCACAATAAAAAAATAAAAATAGTGAACTGTAATTAAAAGTAGATCTTAAATGCCAAATACATGCTGACCACAACGTTCACTGAAATATAATAATTGTCATCAGAGATTTTTACCGTAATTTCTTGCTCCATCTGTAGTTATCGCTTAGTTTCGAGGTTCACTTATCTACAGGATTTCTTGATAAAAGTATGATATCACTAACTGCAAAGTATAAATCACTTTACAGATATGTGACATAACTAGCCACAGTATAAACAAATTTGCCTTTTATAACAGTCTTTGTTATCACACTGTTTTCAAGATTGCCTAAAAACTGTTAAATACTTTAAATCTGTGCAAGAAAACTGAAGCAGGTCCTCAATGAAAAAAATCTAAGATATTTTACAACATTGAGAAGCCAACCACTCTTGACTATAAAAATTATTAAAAAATTAAACGCTAAGTACTTTTCAAAAAAATATAACTTCTTCTTCAGTATTCTGTGAAGGAACTCGTTCTTGTTCGACATCTGCGGTGCGTACGCGAAATTTTTCTGGAAGTTTTGGATACGTATTTGTCCTACCAGCTTTCACACAGGATCTTGATTCCGGATGTATCTAAAAAAAAAAGAATACTTTTTAAAATACTAGATAATAATAATTGTTTTTATTTATTTGTTTGATAATTTACAACTGCTTGTACGTTTGCATAACCATCAACAAGTAAATGAGATGACTTGCAATGACGTGATTTTTAAACGATTTTTTTGAATTTCATGATTTAACGATCATTTTTACTGATTTATTCAATTTTAAATCGGAGAATATCTAACCCAGTTCCCGTCTGGTAATGAGACAAGCTGATGTAAGAATTAAATATTTAAGGGTGTAAGCCCACTTGTGGTACCCTGAGTGCATTTATCCTAAGATACCATTTTATATTAGATAATTATAAAGTTCATTTTTAAGACAAATAAACTCACTGGTACATTTTGCATCATCGCTGGACTAGATCCAGTTCTTGAATGAGTAGGTGCCTGTGGTGGACTTTGACCGCCAGATGTAAGACGCTGATAACCTACACTCTTCCTTGGTTCACCAGACCCTTCACACAACTTCAGTGGTAACATCTGTTGAGGAACCGGTGTTGTTGAATTATTCGTATTACTACAACTACTTCCACTTGCACTACCAGGTTTAACAGCTAACTTTAAAGGAAGCTGCTGGCGTACTTGTACGTTTGATGATGCAACCTACAGTGCAAATATTCAAAGTGAGAAAATGATAAGTAGCCTGTAACAAACATGGACTTACAATTTAGAATATTATTAAAAATAATTACCTTCTGTTGATTGGTAGTTGATATTAAATTTAACGGAAGAGTTTGCGCTTTGTTCACCTGTTGCATCTGTTTCCATTTGGATATCTCTGCCTTTCTCCGAGGAGGATCAGTAGGCGGTGTGTGGGAACTGCTAATACTACTGTTTTGTGAATCATCCAAAGATGGTGCTACAACCATGGTAGGACTCATCATAATTCCTTGACTGCTAAGTGTTTCCAGCTTCCTATATAATTGATCTCTTTGCTGAGCAATATCCAACTCTGCTTTCCTGATCTGAACCTAAAATTGAAATGGAAATTAATCATCTGGCGTAAAACAAATGAGTTTCTCTTGATGTAATTCTCATAGTTTCTTCCAAGCTGGATGTTACTAAATGTTTAGTAGTCCTTAATACTGTATTAAGGGATGGAACCGTATATTATACTGAATCAGCGTTCCTAAGGTTAGCAAGGGAAACTGGCGCCATGCCTGGAATCAGATATTATCTTTCATTTCAGCCCTAGCGTTTATAAATGACACGGAGCTAATCTAGGAGGAAATTGGAGGGCACAATTGGTTTGGGGTCTAAGAGCTCTTACCTGCCTAGATAGGCCCCCGAAAACAGGATAATGCCATTAATTTTACACTTATGTCCTTATAACTCATCTACTGTTGAAAATAATTAAAAATTACCTGTTGCCTAGAAAGTTCTTCTTTCTTCTGCTGAAGTTCTTTAAGTTCTGCGTCACGTTCTCTCTGCCATATCTCTCTTTCACTCTGAAGCTTATCCTGTAGATTACGCAGTTCCTCCAATTGCTGGTTATGCCTATAAATTGGGCGTCCAGAATCGCCGGCATACGCCTTTAGACTAGCAAGTTCAGCTTCCAGGCTAAAACGTACGGGGAAGTAATATTTACTGAATTCAGTTTTGTATATAAATATATATCTAGTTTGAAAGCATAAAAATATGTCAATGTCTTTATTACAGTAAAGTTGGCAACATATTTATTACTTCTTATTAATGTTATGTAGATAATAGGATTGTACAATATAAGAAATGGGCAGCACTTTAGATGAAAGCCTAACTTCATCCATCCTAAAAAAGAAATTTTCCCGGAAAAATATTTTAAATAAAAGTCGTAGCTCTTATATGTGTAGTTGATAAAAGTTAAAAGAAAATCGTTTGAGCAGTTTTCCAAGATATCGCAAAGAACTAAAAATCCAGTCAATAAAGTGGTACTTCCGGCTGACTGATTTTGATCAAAACCTTATTGTCGGGTCCCCTGGTAGAACTTAACGAAACATCAAGTTTGAACTCACTGCGGTTTTCCGTTTTTGAGTTTTGCTGACCCCTCCTCCCCACACACAGACCAATTTCTAAAAATAACTTTTTCAGATTCAGGGGATTTCAAAACAAGTACTTTCGGGGAAAATTCTATATCGAAAATTTGTCACAATGTAAACCCTTCTCTTAACAGCAATAACGGGAAGTAAAAATAAGTGTTGCATAAAACAAGTATTTTTATTTTGAGTACTGTGTTAGTACTGGGGATGTCAGTGTAAGTGTTGGCGTTGGGAACTTACTATGGTGAAAATAACAGAAGGCCTTCTTGCGTATCTTTTATAGGGAACCGAAAATTCTTCACCTAGATGTATCGCCGAAATGACGAGATACTAAAGAAGCACTCGTTACCCCCAACAAACATGCATACATCTAAAAGCCTACTCATTTATTACCTATCGATTGTCGTCATCTGATGGGAAATAATGCACGATAAAGTATATACTTGATGAGATAACTGAGTAGCGGCTAAATGATGATCCTGATCAGTAAGTAAAAATGGATGTACATCAATACCTTTGCCAGAAACTAATTCCTACAAAATAAAAAATATTAATTAAGAAAAAACATGTGCATTTTAATACAAACAAACAAACAGAGAAAAATCAAATTGTTTACATTTGAATCAGGTAATTTGTGACTCATATTCGGAGATCCTGAAGGGCTGCTTGAATTTGGAAGCTTCTTCTGAACAGCGGCTTATAATAAAAAACATTAGATATAAGTTATGAAAAGTAATAAAAATATAATTTCTTAATACAATTAAAGGCGTATGAGAAACTTAAATCGTATTTGTCAATAAAGTGGATATAGCCCCGTCATATGTAAAAAATAAAAAATAAAAATATTTATAATTATTTTTAAATTTTAAAAATTAATTTACCTCTGGCAGCTGGCGGCTGATTATTGTCAAAACCACCAAACGTTTCTGCTCTCTTTGGTAATGTAGGGGAAATATAAGCTTCACTCTGATGCTCCCCAACAGAACTAGCACTACGGGAAAGATTAGTAGCAGATGTGTACAGAGATTTAGCCAGTTGATTCACTTTCTATAGAATGAACAAAAGAACAGAAATTTTATTGACAATTCCATGAATTATGATGAAACTGAAAGATTGTAGATGTTTATTACACAGTTGTTTATTTGTCTAAAAGAATAAAGTGGCTAAAATGAATTCAGAATTGTCCAGTCAGCGAATTGGCAACAGTTCGAAAGTTGTAAAGTCACTTTAATCTTCCGTTAAATATTATACTTTTTCTGCAATAGTTATTAACTTAAAATATATATATATATATATATAAGGATAGAAGATCTATGGAAGTTAGGCATAATAAGACGGTAGAGGAGGAAGGTCAGAGACCGGAATGTCTGGATGCTACTAAAGCAGGCCCAAGCCGTGCAAGGGCTGTAGAGCCAGAGAAAGAAGAAGATACTACAGAATGTAGCTGGTTAATAAAAAGAGAGAAGGTTACCTTCAAAAATGGTTATAGAATTTAACACTATTAACACATTTGTGACAAAGTTCGTCGAAATTCCTGATTAATGGAGTTTTTCTCTCGGCTCAGCCCTGCTGGCATTTCTTAATGAGACAAGGCTGATGTGAGAAGTATAAGGGATACACAATGGGCCCATCGGCCCATTAAGTGGTTTTTCTTCCCTATGGAGATCCCATCAGTGTTCTAGGTTAGTGGATATAACGCCAACTCCGAATAACATAATTTCGAAAGTGATGAATATCCGAAACTGTTCAGTTACAAGAAAATGGACAGTCTGGTTGTAGTTACTGCTTTAATTTATTAAAACACTAAAATACTTTTACTTACCTTTACTGCAGCAAAAACATCCTTACGAACTTTCGAATTATCCAATGGTTGTGTAACAAGTGACATATAATCTGGCCTTTCTGGAATATTATCAATACCAGCCGCAGCTAATAATTTCAATTGAAGCGCCATCTTTTCCTCTAATAATTGCGCTTGTTCCAAATCTTTCTGCCTTAGCAATTCTGCACAAAATTTTTTAATTTTTTTTTTTATTATATTATGAAGGCAATATAAAAATTGGAAATAATTCAAATAAATTTTTTAAAAAATTCAACAATTCAACAAATAAATGTAAAAAAAAATATAGACGGTTAGGGAAATCAATAAAAGTTATGTTTAAGTTTAAATAATCAAATTAATACAGTGCACTCTACCAATCATTTACTAATACATAAAAATTCTATCATTTAAGATCATTTTAGTTGCTTCGTGAATAAAAATATTTATTTAAAAAAAATAATAAAGAGAAAAATAACAATATAAATAAATAAATAAATAATAGAAGAGTAAACCAAAAACTGAAATATTTGGTCACAGCATCACCAATATTTTAGCCAATACTTCGTGAGAAAGATAAGAAAACAAGGTAAAATAAAACCCAGAGAAAGCAAAATAAATACATTTACCATGATATGTATTTACTATAAAAATCCATGAAATAATACACAGGTATAAATAAGCTAAAACAGCAAATAAATGGAAAAAATATATTTCAGAATTATTCACTAATTTAAAATGATTTGCAAATTTCTCAATGCAGCTAATTTTGAATTACAGATACATTATTCTATAAAATCATTATTCTAAAAAATACTGTAGAACATTTATATGACTTTTTTCTTACTGCGTTATTTTTCCTTAATATGGGACACAGTGGGAAACGTATCTTAATTGCTCTCCCAGGACTATACTAAAATAATTTTTCTCAAGAAAATGTTTCAAATAAAAATGATAAGAGCTTAATGTGTATAGTGAATATAATAAGCATAAAAGAAAATCATTAAGAGCAATTTTCGAAAAAAGAAGGAAATCTGAAAAAAAAAAATTAAAAAAAGAGAAATCTGTAAAGAGGTATACAGGTTACCCAATTTTGACCAGAACCTACTGTCGGATTCCTTTTGTGGTACCAGTATCCATATAATGGGATGGGTAAAAATAAAAAAAATTTCAAGCTATATGATATTTTGAGTACTTGATCTTTTTTTGGACACCTATTTGCGTTTATTAAATTAACTTTAAATGCATTATCTTAAACGTAGGATTAAATGGGCACCCCACAAAATCGACATCTGGACAAGCTCAACATCGGATAAACAAATTGGTTAAATCATAAACGTCAGCTCAAACAGAGAGGAAAGTAATACTGAACTGAGGCATTATTCATTTGACTCGATGAAAGAAAGATTCATCGATTTTAAGCTTCGCTGTGAACCGCTGCAACGAAAGTATGCGCTTTGACATGGCGTTACTCAAATTTAGTGAAGTAAAGAAAACAAAAAAAAAGGATAGGTTACTCTTCAGTCAGAAAATACACGGCTACATTTCGCCAACTTGACAGAGCTCGAAAATAAAACAAATTTCATGATATTGAGCTATCGCCTTATCTCGCGTAAAACCCCGATCATCACTGTTTTCCATTTGTTCAGTTCAGAGGTCACTTACTTCGAAGGTGGCGATTGAACAATTTAGAGTAAGTCAAAATAAAGCGGCTGTTTAGGAATCAAACAAAACAATTACCTCAACATAGCTTAGCGTCACAGAACAATAATGGACTAAGTCGATAGAATGGAAAAAAACAAATTATACAGATTTTTTCCGTGATAGCCTGCTTCATGTTTTATTCATCGATAGGTCGTTCGGCCATCTTTTTAAGATATAAAGAATGTGATATCATAAACTTCACAATGCAACACACTCAGGTTTGAGTTACAACACAACGCAGCGTCAGTTTAAGTATGCATTGCAATTTACGATATCACACTATTTTTTAAGACAACCTGTAGATAGGCGAATGCTTGAAACCGGTCGATGACCACAAAATGAAGCAGGTTCATGAAAACAACATATCAGATGACTATAACGGAGTATTAGACGAACTACAATAAAGGAAAGTTTTGCGAGTGTTTCACACCACAATTTTTTTTTCTAATATTTATCTTGATATATCCTCAAGAAGTATTGGCAAAATTTTGTATTCTACCTGTATATAAAAAAAAATATACTGATTTTATTATATTATTTAAGAATCTTCATTTTGAAATCATCATGAAATAAACAAACCGAACATGCAGGTTATTTATATCAAGAGAGAACATACCATGCATAACAATAAAAAAGATCTTAAAAAAAAAGTTGATTTATTTATGATTACCTTTTAACTCTCCTACGCCCAGATCTTTAGAAAAAGTTTTGACAATTAAAAAATTACCACCAACCTAATTTTTATGCATTCTATTATAATTTCGAATTATATTAAACAATAATTAAATAAAATCAACTAATAATCCCAGTTATATACGATATTGTTATCAATCTAAAACTATCACTTATATCATTCTCACCAGAAACTTCTTAACTTAATTTAGGTTACTTGTTCAATTATCGATATCAAATCTTACGCAACTACTTAGAAATGTAATTCTGGCATCATAACTTTAATCGAAATAATATTCTCACCGCAAGCAATATTTTGGCCATTGCTCTTGTTTCAAAAAAAAAAAAAAATATGTAACATATTTGATTTACAATCAAATATGTAACATATTTGATTTACAATCTTTCGTAACGGCGAAGATCTGTGTTGTTGATCACGATAAAGTGCATTAATCAAATTTCTAATGTGTTCAGTTTTCTTTTAAAGCTAACTCCTAATTCTTCGATATCGACATACTTTTGATATATTGTTTTTCATGACCCACACATATGAGATTTCAAACACACGATTTATTCAAAAATGTTAAAGAGGAACTGTTCCCAGCATTTTATCCACCTAATTTTTATTTACAGTATTTTGTCTCTATAACTATTAAATGACCCTCGCAGCTTCATAAGAAAATGTTGGCATTTTAATAAAGAATATTTTAAAATCTTACTCATAAACAATTTCGATTAATGATTGCCAGTATACATTTTTTTTAGATTAAACTATATTCAAAGCAAAATCAAACAAAGAAAAGAGCCTCACTCAGGCTTAATTTTTGGGAGCAGTGGTTTACTAATAGTAATGTTGATTCCAAACTTTGTTCCCTTTTTTAAAAAAAATCGATGCCTTTTTAATATATTAGACGATCAAGTAGTTTTCTATTTAAATGTGTTACCGCTCCTTCTGGGTGGCACAATAAAGCTGGTGGCTAGTTCAGTGGTGACGGGGGGGTAAGTTTAAAGAAGATAGAAACAAATAAATAATAAAACAAAAATAACAGGAGAAGTGAGGGTTGAAAAAAAAGAAAGAGAGGAGGAAGTTTTAAGGAAAAGGGAAAAGTCAAAACTAAAAAAAAATATACATATATCGTCGGCTTAGAAGTAAAACTGACCAAGTCCACTTTTTTTTAAAAAGAATAAGCTTTTTTCCTAAACAGTCCCTGTTAGCACTTTCTATCAGTGGTAAAAGGCTTCAAGTCCTAATTTGTGCTTTGACTATCATTCTGAACAGTGCTGTTATGATCAAGTCCATATTTTTAGTGAACATTTGAATTTTCAATCTGTCCGCCTGAAAAATTCGCAAAAGTGGACTTGGTCAGTTTTACTTCTAAGCCGACGATATATAAAAATTAAACACCTTTGCGGGAGTTGAACCTTTTTACAATAAACAGAAAACATATAACTAAAAAGAAAACCATGGAAAAAGAAAAGAAAGAAATAAATTATTAACATACAATTATTCAACTTAACCTAGTAATATAATTATTTACAATTATGTACATGTAAATTCTGTTTGTATCAAAGAAATATTGTTTTTTTTTTTCTATTTTCGTAAATTAATTTCCCCACCAGGCCTGGTTACAAATTGTTAACTGTACAATCAAAAATTATTTCCACACACACGAACATATTGTCTTACCCCTTGTAAAAGAAATAACGCTGCCCTTCTTGCTTCTTTCTTCCTAAATCCCCACTTCTTTTCGGGAATAATTTCAATTTTCCAGTAACAGAAGGTCAATCCGCTTTCGCGTAGCCTTTATCTCTTTTTTTTTTTTTAACTTAGGGTATACCCTTCACATAAGTTACCTCTCAGTAACCTCCCTACTGTTACCCTCCGTAACCTTCGCCTCTCTTCTTCTTCTTCTCTCCCCTCTCTCTTCTTCTTTTCTTTTTCCTCTTTTCTCTTCTTCCAGCCTCCGATTATTCGTTTCCTTAAATCTAATTCTCTATATTTATGTTGTGATCTTAAATCTAGTTTACTTCTTTACTCTAGTAAGGAGGAAGTATTGTAACGTGTTCAAATTTTCGATATCGAGTTTTCACCGGGAATATCCGTTTTGAGGTCCCCTGAGTCAAAAAAGTGGTTTTTAGCAAATGGTCTGTGTGTATGTGAACAGCATGGCTCAAAAACGAAAAACCGTAGAAAGTTGAAACTTGATATTCCGTTTTAGGTATCACCATGGGATCTGACAGTATGTTATCTGTCAAAATTCCTCAACCGGAAGTACCACTTTATAAGTTGGATTTTTTTACTTTTTTGCGATTTTCCTAAAAAATGGCTCCGACGATTTTTCTTTAAACTTGGAACATCAACCACACATACAAAGAGTTATAACTTTTATTTGAAACATTTCTCCGGAAAATGACTGAAGGGCACGTTTAGGGGAGGGGTGGGGTTAGGTTTTCATCTAAAGTGCTATTTCAGTTTATTAGACAATTCTGTCATCTAAATAATGTTAATTAGAATTAAATATGTTGTTGAAATTCCGAGTTTGAAAAAATCGGATAACCGGAAGTGCGTTTACTTTACCACTTTACTAAATGATTTATTCACTTTTTCGCAATTTTCTCAAAAATGGCTCCGACGATTTTTTTGAAACTTTGTACATAAACTAAACATGCAAAGAGCTACAACTTTTATCTAAAACATTTATCTGGGAAAATTCTTTTAAGGGCACTTTTAGGGGAGGGGTGGGGTTAGATTTTCATCAAAGTGCTATCCTAGTTGATTATACAATTCTATCATCCAACCATAATTTGTTAGAAATAAATAGATGGCTGAAATTCCGAGTTTCAAGAAAATTAGTAAACCGGAAGTGCGCTTTTACTGAACAGTTTTTTCAGTTTTCGACGAATTTCATTAAATTTGGTACACAAACTATAAAATTTGTCAATTATCATTTTGAGAACTGGAGTAAGAGAAAGTTGTGTGAGTGTTTCACACCAGATTTTTTCTTTTATTCTAACTTATCACTAAACCTAATTTTATTCTTACAACTACCTTATACCTACAATATATTTCTCTAAATTAACCTACCTTATTTCTATCTCTATTCCAACTATTCTAAATCTACATATCTTAAGCCTAAAGAATAATCACCTGTGGGCAAGTTACTATAATCAGTTACACCGTAACATTCTCTCCCTTTCTTGAGGGACAAAAAAAAGTCAAGAAAAGGCTTTGGGTGTTATAGGTAACCAATCTTTTGCGAATGTAAGGGCTCGGTTACGACGATGGACCAGTTTATCGAGAGTTTGGATGTGGTTTCATATCCTTAGGGTGCCAAATTCCCACATTGTGGCCATTTTCGTCTTCTAGCTCATAAGCAGTGTTAGATATTTTTCTGATAACTACGCATTTTCTAAATTTGGGAGCTAGTTTACTGGAAAAATTCTTAGAGGCGCCCGACAAGACAAATTCTCTCTTCCATACCACTTGTCTTGGTGAGTAGCTCACTTCTCTCCCTCTCATGTTATAAACTTTCTTAGCCTTCTCGTTAGCATCTGCGAGATTTTCCACAATTCATCCCATACGTCTTCTATATTACTTTTCGTTGGGCGAGATGGTTCCTTGAAGCAATCGTGGTACAACTAGGCTCGCTGTGCTGGACTGAACTTCGGGATTAAATAAATCGAATTCCCTCCCAAAATTAAGATAAACAGGTGTATATTCCGTGGCCTCGTGTGTAGCTGTTCTTAGAGCTAAAGCTATTTTCTGCAGCTCCTGGTCCCAACGCTTGTGCCCACTATTAAGATATGATCTAATAGCTGTTTTCACAACACGATTGACCCTTTCTGTAGGGTTGCTTAGCGGGTGGTAGTATGGTGTCCGAACAGCTTTTACACCGTATTTTTCTAACAAAGATTTAAATTCAGCGCTCAGAATTGCAAACCATTATCTGTTATACGCTTTTGGAGCCAAAGACTAGAAAGACTTGGTCTTCCACGAAATTAGTTACTGGTTTCGCGTTAGATTGCCTCAGAGGGTGTAGTATTACATATTTAGTAAAATAGTCGCATACAACCAAAATATATCGGTGCTGCTGGAACTTCTGGGTAGGGGTCCCGTAATGTCCATTGTCAATACTTCCCACGGCTGCGAAACTTTCTGTTGCTCCCCATATAATCCAGCAGGTCGAAGCTGTTCTGGCTTATTTGCCCTACAGATCGAACAACGGTTAACGTAACGCGCAGTGTCAGTTGTCGTGCCTGGCCACTAATATTTCTTTTTGAGCTTCTCGTTTGTTTTAAAAATACCTAGATGTCCTGCCGTAGGGTCATCGTGGCATTCTTTAAGCACTTGTGGACGTTGATGTTTTGGGATGACCAACTTCCAAGGGTCTTCTGACCCAAGAATATCCTTAGCGTTCCTAATATACCTTTTAAGGATTCCCTTATTTAAATCCCTAAGGGGTATTGTTGGGGATTAGCTTCTACTCTGGGATGACCTTCATTTTCTCGTACCATGCATCGGGATTTGTCAGTCTGAGATGGACTAAATAAGCCTTCATTCATTCTACATAATGCGTCTGCCGCGGAGTTTAATTTGCCTGCGCGGTGAACAATATCAGACTCGTGCTCCTGCAATTTCAGTGCCCATCTTCCCAGTCTACCATTAGGGTCTTTTAACTTCATCAGCCACTTTAAGGCACTATGATCAGTATTACAGTAAACTTCATGCCTTCTAAATATGGCCTAAACTTTTTAATTGCCCACAGCATGCTTAGGCATTCCAATTCTGTTGCTGAAAACTTTTTCTTCGCCTTTGTCAGAATACGGCTGGCGTACGCTATTGCCTTCTCGCCATCCTCAAATGTCTGGCTCAGGATTGCACCAAGCCCTGTTGACGATGCATCCGTTTGCAGGATAAACGGGCATTCGAAATCGGGGCAAGTCAATATGGGTGCCGAGATTAATCGATTCTGCAATTCTTGTAGAACCCCCGCCTGCTGTACTTCCCCAAAAAAATTTTTGTTCTTCTTAAGGAGTTCGGTTAGGGGTGCTATAGTGCTCGAAAAATGTGGTACGAATCGTCGATACCAGGTGGCAAGTCCGATGAATCTTCTAACCTGCCTAACGTTGCCAGGGAAAATTTAAAATTGCCACTATTTTCTCCGGATCTACGCCCAATCCATTTTCGTTAACGACATAGCCCAAGTATCGCAGTTCTTGGCGGCAGAAATAGCACTTGTCCCATGAGAGGGTTAGGCCTGCTGTTTGCAATCGAGTCAATACCTTCTCTAAAACTTCAAGATGGTGACTGAAAGTTGGTGTGACCACTGTTACGTCGTCTAAGTAACTGAAAACAAAAGGTTCTAATGTAGGGCCGAGAACATCATCAATTAAACGCTGCCAAGTTGCGCTAGCGTTATGCAGTCCAAAGGGCATTCGACGGAACTGAAAGAGGCCTCTATTTGGTACTGTAAATGCTCTCCGCTCCCTACTACGTTCAAGGAGCACTTGCCAATATGCACTTTTAATATCTAAGGAGGACAGATACCGGCCGTTGCGCAATATGTAGAGTATGGCAGAGACATAAGGAAGAGGGTAGGCGTCACGTTTGGTGATCTTATTGATTTCACGGAAGTCCACGCAGAAACAGTAAGTGCCGTCTTTCTTCTTAACCATTACTACAGGTGACGACCATGCGCTTGTAGAGGGCTCGATTACTCCTTCCTCTAGCATTGTTTCCAATTCCTGTGGCCTTTTGAATGACTGGGGATACTGGGTAAAATATCTTGTTTTATTGGCGGATGAACACCCGTGTCAATTATATGCTCAACTTTGCTAATGCACCCCAGCTTATTTGGAGCATTGTCACTAAACGTATGGATAAGGCGATTTAGATCTTCCTTTCGCTTCTCAGTCAGCCTCGAGTGTGCTATGACACTGGATTCTGAGGATATGGTGGCAACATTGTTCTCTGAAAATTTATATGTAGCTTGCGAAAGGTCTACGACAAGAGACATCTCCTGCCAAAAGTCAATTCCAGGAATTAGCTCAACATTTAGTGCAGAAACAATCAATATTGAGAGGAGTTTGGTTCAGTTCTACAGGTACTAACGCAGTTCCCTGTACTGTGCAGGTTTTGCCGTCCGCCAGCGTGACTCTCTGCTCATTTTGCGATTTCAATTTGTTTCCCAAAGCTGCTATCTGTCCCCAAATAGTCCCATTCATGATAGTTCTCGTCAATCCTGAGTCTAAAAGTCCAGTTGCCGGAATTCCAAATATTTTTACATTCAGGTAAGGACGTCGATCATCCGGATTTTCTGGGTTTGTGAAATTATAGGTCAATCCACAGCACATAGTATTATAGACCACCTGCACCCATTTGCGCCATTCTTCATCTGTACGTATTAAACGTGTTCGGGTGAATGTCGAGATGACGGCTTGATGGTTGGAGCCGGCCTCGGTGAGTCGTTTCCATCTAGAACACTTCGCTGCCGTCGTATTCTGCAGGCCACATCTTCCACAAAACGACGTTTTTGGGTGTCCGCAATTTCGGAACGGGTGTCCAAAATTCCAACAAACTAAGCCCTGTCGCGGTTCTGGCTTCCTTGCAGTCTTCGTTGAATCACCTACGGCTGATAAGAGTGGTTGAGGTTTCTTGACACGATGTCTCAGTTCTGGTTCAAGAAGACCTCGAGTAGGGGGTTCTCGATACCTGTCAGCACGTTGCGTCCAGATTTCTAATCGGCAAAGGTATACGCTCCAATTCTTCAATGGTGTCGTAGGAAGCTTGCGCAACAAATGGTAAATGTTCTCTCTTAATACTTTTCTCAATAATTCTTAATTTCTGGACTTCTGAGAGTGGTTCACTGAGCCGATTGAATAAACAGTTCATTTTGGCTATGTAGATATGCGGTGCTTCATCTGAGCCTTGTGTCCTTCTGCGAATTTCTTGTAGAAGTCGATCATCAGTCGGAATCTTGGAAGTTCTTTTCAAGCTTTTAACCAACTCATCCCAAGAGGAAACTTTACTTCTGTTGGCCCTATACCATATATTTGCTGTGCCCGACAATAAGTCTGAAGAACCGCGGAATAAATCTTCCTTATTCAGGCCTTGGCAAGTATGCGTTCTTCCACTTCTTCAAGAAAATTTGCTAAAGTGAGCCCAGTCCCATCACCGGAGAAAGTTATATTCCATTTGAATAACTTCAAGTCTCTGGGTGGATACGAAAACTGGTGGTTGTCTCTATGGGTGGTATTTTGGAAGGCGAAGTTTGTTGAGGTGCCGGTCGTGAGATTTCATGAATATTCGCTGCAGTTTCTTTATTTAATCGTAGGGTAACTTCTCCATCTCCAGGTTCTACACGTTCTTCGGCAACAACTGTCTTTTGCGCCCCTTTCCCGCTATATTCTTTTGCTAAATCTTCTTGCAAGGACATCAGACCCATCCCTGTTGACATTCCAGGAGTCTTTTCTCGTAGTTCTGACCAAAGACTAAGTACCAGACTAATCAAGGATTCAATACGTTTGTGTAAAATGCCTTTACTTGAAAGACGTGTAAGCTAGTGGTAAAGATGCCAGAGCCGACTATCGAGTCGCTTATAATCATTCAACTCGCTACCCTCATCTAAACCTTCTACGGCTTGAGAAAGAAAATCATATTTTTTTGTACAAAGTTCCAACTCGTTTTGACAGTCCAAGGACGAAGCAATATCTGAAATCGGTGCAACATCTCTCGCTACGGCTGCATGGAGTCTCTTTCTCAATTCGGCACAGTTTCCCGTTGTATCTAGGCCTCTAATATTCAACTCATATTGTACTTCGTCTTTAAGCAGGCGGTGTATGTCCATCTTCAGATAAAGGCAAAGGTTCAATAAACTTGGGCTAAGAGCATAAACAGGAAGTGCAGGCACATTTCGTGACGAGGTAAAGTATTGATCAAAGGTATACGTTTATTTATTTATTAATTTTTTTTTCTATTCACGAAGGGAAAAAAAAGGTATTAACGGGATAAGGAGATATTATATAACTCAATAATCTCTTTCAATATGGCCTAAATTAAAAATAACCAACATAGAAAACAAAATTTATAATCACCTAAACAAAAACAATTTTTCTCTTATTATCCTTTTACAAAACAGAAATAAAAAAAAAATAAAAAAAACTCCTTCTATAATTGCGTTTTACGACACAAAAATCTATCTCTTCTTAGGATCAATATAAAGAAATAATCTCAATACAACAAACACTAGTTAGATACACTTATCGAATTTTATTTCTTATTTCTTGTCTTTTTTTTTTTATTTATTTATTTAAATAACTCGCTCTATTTTCTTTAGTAAGCCCCAATCGTTGGGCGTCAAAATTGTTACCGCTCCTTCTGGGTGGCACAATAAAGCTGGTGGCTAGTTCCAGGGGAGGAGGTAAGTTTAAAGGAGGTAGAAACAAATAAATCATAAAATAAAAAAATAACAGGAGAAGTGAGGGTTTAAAAAAAAAAAAGAAAGGGAGGGGGAAGTTTTGAGAAAAGGGAAGAGTCAAAAACTAAAAAAAAAAAAAGATATACATATATATAAAAATTAAACACCTTTGCGGGAGTTGAACCTACGATCTATAGTGTGTGAAACCAGCGCCTTAACCACTCGGCTACAGGCTTTACTTATACGTTACTAATTGCAATTGATACAACTAGTTCAGTTGCTTAGGGCCAAATGAAAGGAATAGAACGAAAACACAAATTAAGAAATTACACAATATATGAAATAAAATGACATCTCTTTTACAATAAACAGAAAACATATAACTAAAAAGAAAACCATGGAAAAAGAAAAGAAAGAAATAAATTATTAACATACAATTATTCAACTTAACCTAGTAATATAATTATTTACAATTATGTACATGTAAATTCTGTTTGTATCAAAGAAATATTGTTTTTTTTTTTCTATTTTCGTAAATTAATTTCCCCACCAGGCCTGGTTACAAATTGTTAACTGTACAATCAAAAATTATTTCCACACACACGAACATATTGTCTTACCCCTTGTAAAAGAAATAACGCTGCCCTTCTTGCTTCTTTCTTCCTAAATCCCCACTTCTTTTCGGGAATAATTTCAATTTTCCAGTAACAGAAGGTCAATCCGCTTTCGCGTAGCCTTTATCTCTTTTTTTTTTTTTAACTTAGGGTATACCCTTCACATAAGTTACCTCTCAGTAACCTCCCTACTGTTACCCTCCGTAACCTTCGCCTCTCTTCTTCTTCTTCTCTCCCCTCTCTCTTCTTCTTTTCTTTTTCCTCTTTTCTCTTCTTCCAGCCTCCGATTATTCGTTTCCTTAAATCTAATTCTCTATTATACTGTCTTAAATCTAATTTTTCTTTTATTCTAACTTATCACTAAACCTAATTTTATTCTTACAACTACCTTATACCTACAATATATTTCTCTAAATTAACCTACCTTATTTCTATCTCTATTCCAACTATTCTAAATCTACATATCTTAAGCCTAAAGAATAATCACCTGTGGGCAAGTTACTTAATCAGTTACACCATAACAAATGGTCAAAACTATAGTAACTATAGACTATAGTATAGAGTTGGTCAAATAAGAAGGGAATGGCTAACCAAGGTAGAGGATCCGCAGGCTGTCATAATTGCTGTAACCACACAACGCCGTCAAAAATATACTTGACTGCCAGAGATTGTTACATAGCCTTTGACAACGTCTTTCAGTGGATACCTACCTGATCATTGAGGAATTTTGAGAAAACACCAAGCTGACCAGCTTGCTAAAGATGAAGGTGATCCAAAGAAAACTCAAAACCCGATATGTATAGCTAAGGAATTTAAAGAAGAATATCCGCGGAGGAGAATGGAGAGAAAGAAGCAGGTTGGATTAGTGAATGTTAACTGTCGGTTCCCTGTTAATCTACCGAGAAGGGTGGCAGTGTTCTAAATGAAAACAGTGCATGATTATTTACAGAGCCACTTGCTGGACAAGGTAAAGTGCGCGGATGCTATATAGGACCGCTTGAGCGGTTTCAGGTCGAAAAACAAATTACTCATGGATGCTAATGACTATAGCAGTTGTTGATGTGTAAAAAATCTTATTAATATACTTAGTAATCATATTAATAAAAATAAAATAATTAGTTAAATATAATTCAAACAAGATTATTTTAAATAATTAATAAAAAAAAACTATGATTGATTAGATTTAACAATTTACTTTTTCTTGTCAAAATAATCTGTAAGTTGACAATTTTTATAAGTTTTACTTACTTAAAAGTTCATTTTTTTTTTTTTTATCATCTTTATTAAAATTTTTTTGATGGAAGATTCGCCATTATTTCAAATTTCTCTTTATTTCTCTGTTACAATAGCGTTCCGATATTAATAAGATCCCTAATTAAAGTTAGGCAGAACAATATATGTAATTCTGAGTGTTCAATGTACTAATAAATAAAACAAAAAATCTTGATTTTTTTTTTTTTTAATTTCTTTTACGTAAGTTATTTATGAAAATCTTCCTTATAATTCAAGATATAAATATTCATGATAACAAATAATATAAAACTCATGTTACAAATATTCATGCATTTTCAAGGAAGATAGTAAGGACATGTCAGGTAAGAGACGGTATCAATTTATTTTTCTTGCTATTAGACTGTCATTGTCTTGATGCCTTCTTAACAACCATTTGAAATCAGAGATTAACCGAGTTAACGGGTAAGTGAACGCCTGAGCTTTGAAAAAAATTCTGTAGAAAAAAGTGTGTGTGTCTGTCGCCATCAGTAGTAAATTACTTTTTCAATCAAGAAAAAAAACTAAATTAATACTTTGGTAACTATCAATATCATCTGAAAATGTACAAGAATTCTGGGCAAACAATTTTCAAGAGCTCTAAAGGGTCTCCCAGCTTTAGACTGACTGCAAGTTTCTTAAAATAATGAATACATTCGGCCACTATTTCGATAAGAACTGAAAATATTAAGAAGCCACTTTGATCTGAAAAATCCATCAATATTTGATTATCTTAACCAATTGACCTTACTATTTTTGCCTTTGAATGACTAGTGTTTTCAAAATTTCATTTTGTCCCCTAGTAATCACATAGTTAGACAGCAACTTCTTCAAGGATCTTGATGTAACAGTAAGTATCCAAGTCTAACAATAATTGTCACAATTCTAATTGACAAATTATCTTTAATATCTGGTATTTTATCCGTCGTAGCATCCATATTTATTTTCTTGCTGACCGGTTTCGGATTTGCATCCATCGTCAGAGCAAATTCACCAAGTTCGTGTAGAGAGTTCACTTCAACGTAATGTTTCTGCTACCTGTTACTCACACTTGTTGGCAGCATTGCGGATCCATCCACATATTCAATTATCTTTAAACTTGGAATTTTTACTGAAAATTTTGTTACTCCCTTAATACCATGTAAGTGGTATATTATACCAACAAGGCGTACATACCTATAGGGAAACTAAACTCACAGCTTTCCCGAACTACCCTAAATCAATTTTTTGGGAAAAATGTTTTGAGTAAATATCATATGACTACTAATGTATTATCAATTGAAATGTGATCAAATTATTATTTTTAAAGTTGTTGTTAAAAGGATTTAACGGCTGTTTTTCCATTTACAAATTAATTATAGAATGGAATTACGGAATTTTCTTTTTCTTACATGAAATAATAGGTAAATCTTTTGAGATCAAATTAAGACACCTAAAAACATTTTGATGAAGGGAACGTACTTCTGTATCTATTATAATCACCATCAGTGCAAATGTCTCACTATCTTCCAGTTTTAAACCTTATTCATTTCATTTCATAAAACCATAGAGAATTAAAAATGTTGAATGAATAAAATATATTTGAAATAAAATATACTTACCGACTATTTCTTCGATATTTTTTTGTTTAGTATCAAATTGTTTTTGCTTTTCTTCAGCACTCAATACTTGTTTATTTTCTTCATCATCTTCCGGACAATTTTGTACAGCTTCTCTGAATATAAAGAATGAAAAAAAAAATATATTATAGATAAATTTTAACTTTCTTAAAGGAAATTGGTACCAAAATGTTATTCGATATTTTGTGTGAGTATTCTAGAAAGTAGTACACATTAGGAAAAAAATTGTATGTTAAACCCTCAACAATTTGTCATCCTGCATTTCTCCAACTTCCTATTGAGTAATTTTTTTTATTTTGGAACGTTTACAACATTTGTATTATGCAGATTTTGAAATCGGCTAAAACACTGCCGGAACTGTAAGACTTGCAAATGAATTATATAATATAATTCATAGCAAAGATTTTTAAAAACTCTGACACTGATGAAATTTCAAGGAACTGAAAGGATGATGCATTGATAGATTTGCATAAGCGAAAATTTAATTTAGTTTATTTGTAACCATCTATTAAAGCTCAAAACCTAAGAGAAATTATATTTTATAATGAAAGTGTTTATACCATATTAATTTGGTCATTATACAACACTGATACCAGATTTATACGATAATATTTCCGGTTATTTCCAAAAATTAGATATATAAGTATCTAGGATATACATAGATTAATCAGGGATGGATTAAGTGGCATCTTGTTTTTGCAAATTTGATTTATTCATTCACTGAAAGAATAGGTCGTTCCTACCATATGAGATCACTTTCAGCTAGTATTTACATTTATTATCACAAATCCACACCTTATTATAAGAAACTCCACTTCCTCAATAACACAAGATTCTTAAATAAATAGAAAATTAAAAAAAAAAACTCGGGTATTTTGGCCGTTTGGTCTCCAGTTTTTCATAATTTCCTTATGACGTTTCGGCCTTCTTGGCCATCGTCAGGCTTGTGGTGTTTTTTCTCGGAGTTCTCATCGGAATGCTCGTCGTTTTTTATTTTTTCTTTGTTTTACTATATGGTGGCATAACCACAAGCTTGAAGATGGCCAAGAAAGCCGAAACGTCACAAAGATTATAAGCAAAATTGGAGACTAAACAATGGCTAAAATTATTACCCAAATACCCAATAAAATCAACAATTTAGTCTGAAATAATATCAATGTATATAACAATTACCTTATAGCCTTAATCCAAACATTTTTATCCTTTGGTTTATGAACTTTCAATTCAAACATTTCTGGTTCTGTCGGATTCGAAGATATTAGATAAATACCTCTTGATTCTTGGCCAGCTTTTTCACGTACTAATAATTTTTGTAAAGAAACTACTCCTGCCTGCTTACATATATTACAAAATTAACTGAAGGATTTTAAAAGTATATGTTATTGGTCCTTATTCTACAAAAATATGAAATAATATTATTATCGCCTCAGCAAGAAACAATTTAAAGTTTTTAGGAAACACGAATAACAGTAAAGATGAATATATATTGAACAAAAATATGAATGATAAGAGGCTGGGTCAGATAAAATAAGTTGCCCACTATAGACTCCGCGGAAAGTTGTTCACTTTCAATAATCCAAGAAATATCAATTCCAGTTCATGTTGGATGAGCTGATTTTCATTCCCTATTCTTCATTTATTATCATACAGAGTGGCCCAAGTTTTTAGAGTCAGTGTTTTTCGTTAACAACAGATAGAAACAAAAAAAAAAATCAAGAGTTGTTTCGTTGATATTTGTTAAATGAAAGTAAATGCAGAGTCGGAGACATTTATTTGCTGTGAAAATTTCGACAATCTGACACGACTGCAATACTACCTCCCAGAGCAGTAAGAGTTAGTAGAAGGTGGATGTTTATAGCGAAATTAAACTAAATTGCTGGTCCTATAAACTTGGGCCATCCCCATGTAATACCTAATAATATCAATTACGCCCAGATAAAATAACCTTTATTTGGAATTACATTTTTTCTGAGAAGGTTATAATGCACCCTTGGAAAATAATGGATCTCTTTTTTAGTATTTTCTCTTCAAGCGAAGTAAAAAATCAATTTATAAGTATGTTCAGTACACTTAACTTAGATCAATGAGTGAAAAAAAAAATACGAAAAATTTGAAACACCATCAATTTGTAAATCATAAAATTATGTAACTACTACGAAATAATGCTTACCTTATTTTCCGGTGTAAAAAATGAATATTTATGATTGTTTTCTAGTAGAAAACATAAAACATCCGAAAATACAATAACTAAAACTATTTGCATTTTTCCACGTCCTTGCATGAGCATTGCTACGCCTTCAAATCTACAATAAATAAAAATAATAATGGAATTGATGATACAAATAATTTTAAAAAAAATAATCTAAAAGAAAATTAAAGCATACCTTAATTTTCTATTCTCTAAAAATATGTCCGATTTTTTAAATTTATGTCCACGATAAATTGTGAAAGATTTAGCATCTATTCTATTATAGATTTCTAATTTTCGGTCTTCCTTTTCTTTTTCAGCTACTTGAGCATCTACTTCTACAAGTATGTCCTAGAAAAAAAAAACACGAGTTGGCATTCTCTTATTCTTTTTTTTTTTTTTTTTTTTAATAAACATCACATAGTAAGCAGTGTATTAATTTTTTACCTTAATCAAGGTTAGTGCTCGGATCAGTCTCTCTTGTTCTTCTTTATTGTCCTTTGAAGTTTTAATTAATGGTTCAATCAATAATGGATATTTAGTCAGTCTCTGAGTGACGAACAGTATACATTCTGGGATACCCTTTTTCTTCAGCAAAGGATTCGCCTATAATTAAATAAATTTATTAATTATCAATAATATCAAATATGATATCAATAGTTGTTAAGAGATTATGTGAATGGTTCAATAAATAAATTTTTAGAAAGCGTCATTTTTATGGAAACTGTAACGAAACAAAATAATAGTTTTTCATTATTTACAATAGATATCAATTAATCTTCTTCTTCTTCTTGGTCGACCTAAATTTAATGTGGGAATTTTTCAGGTATCCGTTTGTGAAACTGGTTCCACTTTAAAGTACACTGCGAGTGATGAACGGAAAAATTTTTTTAGAGAAACAGCTACCACGAGTCGGCAATCTAGGCCGTAACTGATCGAATGCTGAATCTAAAGCTGCAAGCGGTCTACTAAGAGTTTGCAAATGCATAAGATTCTTAATCTATAATTTTTTCCAATAAAAAAGATAGATAAAAAGAGTCACAGTACCGTTACTGAATATAATAAATAAATCAATAAATCTACCAAAATATAAATAGTATACATACCTGACAATGTTTTACAAATTCAGCAAATCTACCATCTTGTTGCATACATTCTTTATATATATCAATAGCATTGCGATGATTTGAGCAAAATTCTCCATAAACAGATTTTAATTTTACAGCAGAAGCACCACTAAATTGTTCCAAAAGTATATCACCAACTTTTTCAATAACTGGGGCTTCTCTCTGTCTAACACGTAACTCATGTAGAAAACCGAGATGTACTGATGTAAGTTCAACCAAACGAGGAAACATACGTTCAACTGTTAGTCCTAATTGTAAATATTTTTTTAAACCTTCAACAAATACCTAAAAGAAAATTAAACAAAAATTATTTTTACAAGAAATTGGAATTGTGAGGGAAAAAGTTAAATTTTTTTAGAACTATAGGGGAATGTGATTGAAATTAGGACTACTGCATTAGTTTATTATCTTTTATGGCTGTAAAGTACACATCTTACAGCATACATGTTTGTTTGCAGCGTTGGGAAGAGTAGAAAATTTCCAGTAAACCGATATTTTTCAGTTGCAAAAATAATAAATGCTATTTTTTCAAGAGTTTTAAAAATCTTTGGCTAAACTATTTTTTCTTTTATTAGAAAAAATATCATTAGGCCACCTAATCGAACCTTGTTTCTTTTAATTAGCTTTGAAATTATATACATAATTACTAGATCGCCACTAAGTGGCAGTTCACGTTTCGTATGGTATGAAATAATCACATGACTTTCTCTTACTCTAATTAATACAATTTACTTGTCAAATTTTCTTTAAAATTGCAACGTTTATAATGTTTAGTTGGGCTGGCCATAAAGAAAAGGTGTAGGGGTTATACTTGTACACTTGCTTCCTCAAAATCTTCTAAAAATAATTTTCTTGGAAAAGAGTAATAAATAGAATAGTAGTAATTGGTCTTCAAATGAGCTATAAAGATACCTAACACGACGGAACGTTAAAAAATGTAAAAAGACAAATGAAATATACCAACTATAAAATATGGAAACTATAAAATTGCTTCTAATCAACAACCCAAAGAAACTGTTTTGCTTCTTTAACGGTCTTTTTAAATAAAAAAAACAACTCGCCGATACAATAGAAAATTTAGCTTCTAATAATAATTCCTTGCATATTTTTGGACGGATAAACTTTGTTTAAAACAACTGCTATGACAGGTACTTATCAACAACGGGTACTTTTAGCGAAAGATCTGTGAGTGTGTATGTGTTTCTGTTATATTAAAGACATGGTTCTTCCACAGCCAATTGAAGACAATCTACTTATTTCAATAATTATTGTTTTTATAATTATTTTCTTACCTTTTGCATAACTTTTAAAGTTAGACAATGATGTTTCTCAGTCAGTATGAATTCATAGATATGTTCTTGTCGTTTTATTTCTTTTTCTTTCATTTTTTTAATTATCTATAAAATAAAAAATAAAAATTTTAATTATAATTATTCTGATGGGATATTTTTACTATTTTATTGTCCACATTTTTACATTTTGTTATAAATGTTCAAAATATAGCCCCCCTCTTGGGTTTGGAATCAAAAAAACTCCTTTACTCCAGTTTCAACTGAAATTTTCTCCCATAAAGAAAGTATGCCATGGATAGAAACAAATGATAGTCGGATACTATCTAGTTGTTGGCAGTAAAGGTCGGAATTCAAGGAAAGTCATCGGGGGGAACGAATTCATGCTGAATTACTCCTTCACAATTCCAGAAAAAGCACATCAACTTTTTTTCACAAATCGCCCTCTTGCACCAACCGGAAATGCCGTTTGACGGAGATCAAACCATTGACCACGTGTCTTAGGATTTCACCAGTAAATCCACTTCTAATCACATGTCTTAAGCATGTTGAGGTTAAGTTCATGAGGCACTAACTAACATCTCCTTTTTACGTTTCCTATAGTAAGAAGATGGCGGCTAATGGTGTTACACTGCCAGTTCTACCTCGTGCAAATGCACGAGTACCTGAAGTTGGATTTGACTTGCTTCTCGTAAACCCTCATCAACGTCACATGATGGTCGCCCTGAATCTATCTTTTTTTTAAAAAAGGCGTAACTATTAAATTTTAGAAACCAACGGCAATACGCTGATTAAGGATATCTTCTCCTTCGATTTCACATAGAACACGCGGGAGCTTCAGCGCCTTTACACTGCTTTCCACTTGTGACGAAAAATTACTAATAAATGGTAAGACACAATCATGGTTTCCAAAAAAACCTCAATTGAACTGACAATTTGAAAGCGACCTAATATGATATAGAAACACTCTACATAGTCAAAAGATATCCATGTTTATAAACATCAGACATGAGTGGATGGGTTTTAAAGTCCATGGAACTTCTTTAGTTAGAAAAACGGTCATATTTTTCTTTATACACCACATTATTCAAACAGAAAATACACTGGTCAAAAAAAGTTTTGCATATTTCAAGATTTTGTATTTCTGAACCAAATATAATACAACGTTGTTTATCTTATAATAGTGTACAGTAAAAACAAAAAAAGAAACACTTTATCTTAGAGATAGCACATGAACCAATGTGAAAAAAAAGGAAAATTTCGTCATACAGAGATGTAAACAAAAACTCACGTAATCATTAAACCACAAAAGTCAATATTCTGTGTAATCAGTAATGTGAGTGGCCTCCATGAGCCCTGCGACACGCTTGGAGGCGGTGTGGCATGCTCAATACAGTGGAGGGTATCCAGTACATCTTGCGAAAGATTGTCCTATTCCTCTATGGCAACAGGGATAAGATCTTCTAGAGCTCGTGGTGGTTGGGGACGGTTGGAAATTACTGTTTTCAGTAATCCCCATACATTTTCCATGCAATTCAAATCAGGAGACGATGGTGGCCAGATCATCTTTTGAATACCATGGCTTTCCAAGAACCTATTCACAGGCTGTGCGCGGTGGGCATGAGCATTGTCGTCCTTTAAAGTGAAATCTGCTCCAATGTTAGCTCTAAATCCACGAACAATGGGATCAAGGACGTTGTTCTCATATTTTTGTGACGTCATATTGCCCTGGCTGTGGACTAGTGATGTGCGGCGTCCCATCATTATTCCTCCCCAGAAGAGCGCTGAACCACCACCTTGCTGGTAGCGTTCAACAATGAAAGCTTCATTTAAACGTTGACCATTTGCCCTCCAGACATGAATACTTTTGTCATCTGGATGCAACGAAATGCGTACATCTGTAAATAACGTTTGGACCCATTGTTTCCGGGTCCAATTTTTACATCTTCTTACCCATTGAACACGCTGAAGTCTGTGGCGATATTCGAGTCGTGGTGCCCTGAATGGCCTTCGAGAACGTAGTCCTACATTGTGGAGTCGATTTCGAACAGTTTGTGTAGACACACTGACTCCTACAGTCGCTCGAAGCTCCCTCCGTAAGGTGATTGTTGTGCTCCTAGCAAAAATACAGATGTATCGGTCTTGAGCAGCGGAATAGGCTTATCAGCATGATTGTTTATGTCTGTTGGAATTTCGGTCAAAGTCTGGAAACGTCATTTTGATTGCATCACACCACTTGAGCTCCTTCGGCTTGTGTCATTTGACCATGTTGCATTTAAGTCACTATTCGAACTCTATCTGCTGCTGAAATCGTGTGCCCGTGGCATTGCTGTTTAAATTCAGGGTAAAATCATTCCTTTTCAACTGCACGCAATCAGCTCAACTTCTCAACTGACAAAATCTCTAACAAGTGGTGAATGAATGAAACGCGTTTCAAAGGTCATACAAAACAAACAAACGAAAAGCAACAAAACAAAGAAACGCAACATAATTTACCGGACAAAGTTCAGAAATACAAAATCTTGCAATATGCAAAACTTTTTTTGTCCAGTGTATAAAGAAAACATTCAAGTTTTTTGTTTTTACATATTTGTCGTATGCATGGTAGATTACTAAAAAAATGTATAAATACTTACATCTTTAGTGACTGTAGGTGTCCATGAATCTGGTTCATCATCTTGTAAACCAAGGAATGGATCTGTACCAAGATCGTGTACAGTTACAGGTGCTGAAATAATATGAAACGCAAATTAAAAAATTATGAAAAAAAATAATAATAAAGGATTTCCGTTGTTCATAATAGAAGTAAAACTACTGTTGGTAAAACCTATAGAAGACAAATTTTTCTTAACTTCAGAAAAGTATTTTAAAACATTTCCCATACCTTTCAAGAAAAGGGTCCAGGAGTGAAGTAAAATGTTGGGACAACGATGAAACGGACGCCAAAGGTGATAACGAAACGTCAAAAATAAACTTTTCTGAAGATAAAGATGAGCTTGTCATAAAAAAAAAAGGTGATAGGGGTTATCCTTTATATCTGAGTGTACCTAAGTATGGGAGCACATGTGAACCTAATAACTGAGCAGTTAACATTCCAAAATTAAGGAAAAACCTTTTAGCCGTTTTCGAAAGAATTCCAAAAACACATAAGCCTATTCTATAAATTCTAATTTCAGGTATACCGATTTTCTTCTGATTTGGAATTCTAAGTAATATATATAATGGGTATTAATATTATATTATTTATTATTAATACTAATCACACACTCCAGGCCACCGTACCTAGCACATAGCGCCAATATCGGTGCCTATGTCACTTGCCCTTGCCTACATAGTAGGCAAGTTACCGTTCCTGCCACGGGGAAGTGGACCTCTACTTATTTTTTTAGATATTTTGTCCAAATATAGACATAGACAAACAGACACATACATAAAGACTCTATTCGCCAAAAAATGTTTTTTTTTTTCGTAGTACCGCTACTCCTCGAGCAAATTCACAAAGTCTTTGCAATTTTTAGCACTTTTAGTCAATTCTTTGCAGTCGCCTGGCCTTCTTTTCAGCTTGAATTCCATGTGGATTCTTGCCTCGTCGGGGAGAGGACCCCGGAAGAGAACGTTGTGCACTGGTGTCCCGTTCACCGCATTCACAATTTGGGGAATCTATCAATCCCAGCTCATGGAGCTTTGAATTGAACTCCCCATGGCCCGAGGAATAGATGGTAGAACCATACAGGAAAGCAAAATAAAGCTATTGTTCCCTCAGAACCCCCGCCCCACCACTCCCAAAATCAATTTACCCTGGAAAATGTTTCAAATAAACGTGACATGAATTATGTGTGTAGATAGTACACGAAATTTAAAGATATATATATACAAACATAAATTTCGTTATATATAACCAGATCTTAAGAGAAAATTCATAAAAATTTGAAAGACATTTTACTTACGTTCATCAAGGAATTCATACTGGACCAGCGGCATTTCATCAGAAAAACTGAAAAATAAAAACAAAATAAATAAAATAAAAATATAAGTTACTAATAGGATATAAGGAGTTACATTACATGAATTAGTTTTTATGTAAACAAATAAAGCCAGAACACCGGGCAACCAAGAGAATATTGGTCTATAATGCCGGCAATTAATAGAAAACTCTTTATAAATATATTATCTGGGCTAATTTCGGATTAGTTTCGGATTTATTATACACCATTTACTATATGATATTATTAATTTATTATATTCCATTTTCTAATGTCTTAATCATAATTTATAACTCCATTTTATCATTAAACACAAACACATAGTAATATAACCTTATAACCTCCCTCATATAACCATAGCTAACAAGTGTAGTGTAACAGAAACACTCTCTACACGAAATTCATAAATTTCTGACAATGGAGGAAAATCCGAAACTGGTCAGGGAATAAGAAAAATATGCATGCTACCACGGATAAAATATCTGATGTTATCCAGCATTGTAGGCCCACCCACATATTCAATAATTATTGTTAATTCATTAAACCACCACTGAATTCAGCATCTTCGCGCAACAATGTTTACCTTTTACTTCTGATTTTAAATATAGTCTCTTTATATTTGAGAATATAAAATCAGCTGATTTAATATTATAAGTAAGCAACCAAACTACATATATTTTGTAACAAATAGTTTTTATTTATAATATTTAGAATATTAGTTTGTAATTATAATAAATAAAAAGTTTTTAACATTCATCAAAAAAGTAAGCTTTTATCGCTTTTGGCATATAATATCAGGGAGACTATATATATATATATATGAGACGGAGGCTATGACACTCTTGTTTCAGAAAGTTAAACAGTATAACTAAAAATTACTGCAAGAAAAATTTTTAAACGCTATAACTAGAATGGATTTGTTCGAAGAAAGAGACTTACCTGGACTAATAGATACCGGCATACTATGCTTTATTTTATTACTTACCTATTTAATGCTTGTATACTATTTAACTTTTGGTCTGACCTACATAGAGTGTTTTATTTTTTTGGTTGTATATCATGTTTTATTTTATAACCATTTTATTATATGAACCAAATTTGTTCATTTCTTACGATGGCCATAAGTTATTTTTTTTTTAAAAAATGAAGTATTTATGAGATATTGTTTTCAAAATAAGAATATTTATATAATTAGGCTAAAGTCGAGAATTGACGCCCCAAGTTACCTTTCCATATTTATCCATATCGGAATGATGAAATTTTTTCACAATGAATTTGTGTTGTGTATGAGATGAAAGTGTGAAGTTTTACAAAAGCAAAATGCCACCATCAAGTAAATAATTTTGCAGTAATTGTATATTCTACTTTTTTTTCCTATAAAAACAGTATATACTGAATCTTCAGAGTAATTAGTAAACTTGTGATATACGAATGAGGGACCCAAGGTAGTATCACAATAATAATGTTTAATTTTTAAACATTTCGCCAGGCATCTTCGGTAGAGTCCAACGCTAAATTCAATTAACAAAACTAAGACAAGACGGTATTATATGATAAGATAAAATCAAGTAATTTAAGTATATTTAATACGTAATTTGTAAAAAGCATACCACTGGTGATTAATTTATAAAGCAGCAAAGTCTGAAAACATTAATTTATACATGAAATTAAGAACTAGATGCAATGCAAGTCAATTTTAAATTAAAAAGGTAAACAAGATCAACAGACATTAAGAATTGTGCCTTTTACAGTTTTCTCTGCTGAAGATGCTTGCCGGCCTGGCGAAACGTTTAGAAATAAAGATTATATTGTGAGACTACCTTTGCTTCCTCATTCGTATCATTGTATATTCAACATAAAAAAGTGTGTGTGGGAATAATAAATCGAATTTATACAGAACAGTGATCCTAGCGTGTGCGAGTGGGACTGACGTAGGGTTATTTTTTTTCGAACGCGCTTCAGTGATGGTAGTGGGGAAGGGATTAAAATCGGTAGGGTCATAAGGCCGGCAAAAGGGTGCGCGAGGGCGAAGCCCCCTATTAATAGAAATATAACAATATGCTTTTTATGTTATTTCCGTTTTTAAACATTACTTTGCATTTCATACTAAAGGGGAGTTAGGAGAGCATGCGCATTTTGAAATTAAACGCTCCGAATTCTGCCCAAAATCTATCTATGCAGTTAGCATAACCAAGTTTTAAGCAAATCGTTGCAACTGTTTTCAAGAAAATTTCAAAAAACTCAAAAACCTATTCTGTTAAATCGCACTTGTGATAAACCGATTTACTTTAAATTTGGAATTCTATCAACTAAATTCTATTACTAAATGTACATTAAATATTATGTAGGTGGTAAAAACCATATGTTATACTGGAAGTGGTATTTTAGAAGAAAGCATAACGCTATTGATTTCAAAAAAAAAAAACAATTTTCCTAGGAAAATGTTTCAAATAATAGGTATTTATACGGGTAGATGGTATAGGAAAATTGAAGAAAATGGTTTGAAGTCTTTTTTCGAAAAAATCAAGAAAAACTGGAATAATAATAATAATAAACATTCATTTAAGTCGCACTTCTGGTTGATAGATTTTGCCTGAAACCTTCGTTTTAAATGCGTAGTGGTGGTACTTAGACGGGATACCATGTTTGAGCTCCCTGCGATTTTTTTATTTTTTTAGATATTTTGTCCAAATATAGACAAAGACAAACAGACACATACGTACAGACTCTATTCGCCAAAAAATGTTTTTTTTCATACTCAGAAAACTCAAAACATATATTCTCAAAAAACTCAATTGAAATTAAATATTTAAAAATAATCATCCTAATGGACAAAAAATTGTTTGTAGCAAGGCCTCCTAGAAATGAATACCAGACCTGAACATAAATTCAGCTCTGTTCAAAATAATATTTACTGAAAACGTTGTGTGATTGCAGTAAAAAATAAATAAATAAATAAAGCATACCTGACAGTATCATTGTGTTGACCGGCATGATGGTAATGGTCTTCGTCAGTATTTACCTGGCTGCAAATTATCATACAAAATTATTTATTTATATACACAAAATAATATACAAAAAAAATAAGCAAAGAGTAGTCCTTGAATCAATCTTAGCTTTGCTTATATAATGCACCTCTATATAAGATTTCTACATAGCCCAAATCTATTTATGTGAAATTTGTTATTAAAGAAACGGAACAAAGCAGAAAACACAATCATAAGTCTAAATTAATTAGCTCTGTGTCAAGAGAAATCTGGTATGAAACAGTCACTAATAACATTAATTTAATAAATTTTCTTCAAAAGTGGAATTTTTATGAACTTCTAGTTTGATCATATAAGATCAAACAGATAAGGTGATTGGGAATATACTTGTTTATTTATAGGGGATGTGCTTTGTCTATGTTAAAGTCAAGCCTAACTGACATATTGCACAAAACCTAAGGTAGTGACAGCAGGAAATGATGTTATTAATAACACACAAACCTGGCACTACTCATAATTTATATTTTACGACTTTACTAAGTATGGAGAATATAGAAACTAGAGTGACTTAGCTGATGTATGTCGCTTGAAAAGTGAGGTGGGCTAGTGTAGCTAAAAGTTTGATAAATCGTTCAAATATGATGTTGAATTGTTGTAGTTGGGTCCGCAGAGCTAGAAAGCATTAAGAAATATTTTCCTAATAGCCTGCTTCATTTTGTGGTCATCGACCAGTTTCAGGCGTTCGCCCATCATCAGGATGTCTTGATAAATAAGTGTGATAACACAGACTTGTACAGAGCAAAATCAGTTTATACACTGTACTAGAAAGTACTTTATTTATGACCTTACTGGTTAAAAAGGAGGTTCATTTATACCTGACTTAAGGCATGTTGTTTTCATTTTTAATAGGCATTGTATTTAAACACACTGCTTAACCAGTTGGGTCATAACAAAATACTTTCTAAATCAGTTATGCTCTATGCAAGTCTGTGTTAGGCGAACACCCGAAACCGGTCGATAACCATAAAATGAAGCAGTCTATCATGGAAAATATCTATGATGTTAAAACTTGTTAATTCCTTAAAGTTGATCTTGCGACTGTATTTGAGCCTCCACCCTACTCCGGATGTCGGCTTTAATTCATTTCCCTTACCAGCTTCTAGGTGAGAGTGATTGGTTGTTAAAGTTATAACTCATTCGCCAATACAATAGTAGCGGGCCATTATAGAGAGTTTAATGGGTAGGTCACGTGGTGCGCTTGAAGACTCGTGGATTTTGCCTCGATGCGGTTGCTAATGGGAACTATTGAGTCCAGCTTTTGTATGGCGAATTTGGTGGCAATTGTTTCCATTACACCATAAAAAAGCAATTTTTTTTCGCAAGAATGTTTCAAATAAAAGTAGCAGGATTTATTCCAATTAAAAAAAAAAATCCTTTAGAAGGTAGAACCGCACATTGTACTGTGATATGGCACTTTAGAGGAAAAATTTAACGTTGCAACTATCCTAAAACCCTCCAAAAATCAATTTTCATGGACAAATTTATCAAATAAAACTGATAAAGCCTGTTATGGGTGTAGATGGTATACGAAGTTTAAAGAACACTGTTTGGGAGCCATTTATGAGGAAAAAAAAATAAAATAGTCAAGTCGCAGTTGCGATTGGTGGATTTTGATCGAAACTTCCGTGTTAGATGCGGAAGTTTCGAGCTTTTTGTGACTTTCTGTTGTTTAAATATTTTGTTCAGACACACAGACTATTCGCTAAGTACATTTTAATATTTAAGAACTATTTCCGCGGAAAACTCAAATTCGAAAATTTAATACGATCACCATTAAAGAAAACAAAACTCTACGTCACAATAACCTAGTTTTAATTTTTTTTAAATAAGATTAGCAAATTAATGGATTGATTCAAGACTTACTTTAAGTAACTTATATAATTTGATGTAATTAAGTGTGAAGAAATTTTGTTAAGTGCAATCATTGTCATAACAGTTAGATACATTAAAAAAAATGAAATAATCAGAAATTAGTATTACCTAAAAAAAAAAAAAAAAACCAAAAGAAAATTATGCTGCATTAAGACTACACTCAAATTTTGTGAACTATTACGATTTTTATTTAAAAAAAATATATAAACTTTTTACTGGATTTAAACAAAAATAATAATAAATAAAACAATAATTAAAGAATATAATTAATAATTTCCCACTGAAACTGTTCAAAGTAAGTAATAATAGTTAATTTGTCAAAAATTAGGTACCTTAAAAGTATTTCAAAAAGAGAAGCTTATTCCTAAATAATAATCCTTTCATAAAAAAATCACAAAGACATCTTTTGTTAAAAAAAAAAAGTATCTAATTATTAAGAGAGAATTTTCAGGTCGGTGCGATAGGGACAAAGTTTGTGAGACAGTTCGATGATTAATATGCGTAGACTAACTCTTCAAGAAACTTCTATTAGAAAAAAAATGGACTAAGGAATAAGATAGATCAATACAACGAAGGGAATAGTGTAGCCGTTGATGCTCGATCCATCTCAATGCATGGCGGGAGCAATAAGGACTTGTCCCACAGAGTGGGGATTAAGGTTATTCCTCAATCTCACACCCCTTCACCTTGAGTTGTGTCGAGAGGAAAGCGCAAAGGAAAACTTCTTGTTACAAACACTAACAAAGCGGGACTGAATGGTCCTCAAGTCTAGAAACATCTTAAGTCTGTATGGGTCTCAAGATCACAGAAGTTATTCTTGATAATGGTGTTGACATTTGAGTTGTAGAGAGCTCGCTTTTAAGAAAGCGCCGCTTTGAGAAATCATTAAAGTCATGAGTGTGCCTAAAAAATAGCTATAGATACCCAAAAGCTATAAATAAGATGCTTTTCTTTCTACAGGTCTCCTCAATATGAATCTTGAATGATAAGTCATTGCTCAACGTTAGTCCCTAAGTCACTCACATGATCAGTTCGAGCAAATGGTTTAGCTATAGATAGCAAACTAATAAGAAATTAAATTCTTTTCAAACAATATCGTTCCAATCTCAACCCATTAGTGTCCAAAGTGTTAACCGAGCCATTGCGATATAGTTCTCGACTTGCATTAAGGATGTTTTGCAACAGAACGGGCTCTATTTGTTTGATATCAATGAATAGAGGTGGATTGCCCGCGAGGAATATCTGTTTCATGCAGTTACTTGGGGAGTAGCGTCCCACGGGTTACCACAGCTCAGTACTCCATGCACACAATACACTTAAATTACATAGACTCTACTCTTTACAGACAAGGATAAACACAGTACACAAAAACTAAGGTTTCCGTCCCTAGTTAATCGGCATAAGCCAAGGAAGAAGGAAAGGATTAGCTCATTGGTAGCGCGCTCGATTAGCAACGTGGAGGTCCCGGGTTCGAATCCAGCATGCTATCTTTAGATTTTCTTTTCCTAGGAGCCTCTACAACTCACTGTCCAGTGATGGGCAGTGTTGTCCGTAGCTAGAGAACACTACTTGGAGGCCGGCAATGCACTGAAAAGGCTCCGAGGGCCACAATATATCTTTCAGCTCGCAGTCAATAATCCCTTACAACAATCTACATAGAGGTGGATCAAATCTGAGACTGGATATCTGATATGCTTATTGTTGTTTTTTGGGGGGGAAGCTGTTGGGATAGGGCAGGTTTGGTCAATCCTCTCCCCACGTCAGACAATAAGAAATGTCGCTGAGTTCATATTCTAGGTATTCTTGCCACAATACAGATAAGACGTTTCTTATGAAAGCGAAAAGCAATTGATGTGAGCCAATAAAAAAAATTACCAACAGCCTAAACAAACTAAAATCTGTTGTCACTTTTTAAAGAAGAATCAGTATCAAATAGTAGCTGAAGATAAAAAAAAAGAAAAAAGAAAAAAAAAGAAAATTTGCGATTAATATGGGAATATGGGACACAAGATGAAAAGAAAAAAATAAGGTGTTTGTAATATTTTAAATTCATAACAGTTAAAAAAATAACCGTCTGGCTGACAAGGCGAAGAGAATCTTCAACAATTATAGCGTCTGAAGTTTTTAGTATTGCTGCTGTTTTATTTTTTATAAATAAACACATCAAAAATACCATTTTTTAAAAAATTATTTTAACGTATTTTCTGATTTACACTTCAAATTCACTGTCAAGTTTGTTTAAAAAAAAAAGTAATAATAATTTATCACATATATATAAATAAAACATTCATTATTTAAATAATAATATTTATCTTAAATTAATTTAAATTAAGAGGAATTTTATTTTTATATTACATCTAAAAAAAAAAAAAAAGATTTCATGCATCATAATTAAAACTTACAAACTACTTTGATAGATTTATAAAAGAGAAATATTTGAAAAGATCCAAGGGGTCAGAGTGTACCCGCGGTGGTTAAAAACAACATTTCGAACAGGTTAAAAAACCTAGAATAAAAATTATTACATTTTCTTTTTTTTTTGTTTGAACTTGTAGACTAAACAAAAACCCTTGTAAACCATATAAAATTCTATAAAAAGTCCTAAAGTGTAAATTTCGATAACCACTCGCGGTCTAATCATGACCCCAGAAGAATATCAACTATTGAAGAAAAAGAAATGTTATATTAAAAAAAAACATACTAATAATTAAAGCATGCTTAATTAATTACTTAGGTTAAATTAGAAAAATAACATTTTTTTTAACGAAATCTGCATGCATACTAAAAATTACATCTCTTTTAAACGAATTCGTACATGCAGATGAAACTAAAGTAAATATGTAATTATTTTTATTATTAACAAAGTGAATATTACAAATTATTAAACCGCAAAAAAAAAATCTCAAATACGCGAGTTAAAAAATAATTAATTCAAGTTTTAAAAAGTTAAAAATCTTTTAGGTCCATGACACACTCGAATGAAGGTCTGTTAAATTAAAAACCCTATACACTTTAGGTTTTACATTATTCATAAAAAACAAAAAAATCAATTTGTTTATCGCTGAAAAGGCTGAAAATCAAAGTATGTTAATTTTAGTTATTTAGTTGCAAATTAGGTGCCCAATTAAATCAGCATTTTGAAAACAAGAATTAGTTGGCTTCTCGACCGATTCAAGGTAAAAAACAAAAACCAAAAAAGAAATTTTGTAATTGTTTTTTTAATAATTAACAAATTCGACGTTTCGACAAACTTTGTTTGCCTTCGTCAGGAACAATACAAAAATAAAGAGAAAAAAATTATAACATGAAACACAAACAAAAAACAAAATACATAGGTGCGATTACAGTAGGATGCTAAGTCTGTAATGAAAGGGTGTATGTTGTAATGCAGAAGGCCAGGAGAAGGGGGGACCGTTATGTAAGGTCCGTTATGTAGTACCGTTATGTGTGGAGAAAGTAATGTATGGAGAGGGGGATAGAAAAATTGCTTTTTTTATTTATTTCTTTTTTATTATTATTTATATTTTTTTTTCCTTCTCCTTCAGGATTTTTTAAGTGAACAGAGGATATAATTGTAGTGGGAAGAAATTAGGTCTTTGTCTTTTTTATGATTAGCAGGGTTAGGTTGGAGGTGGATGTGTATGGACTCAGTAAGGAGTCGCTTGGTGTAATTGGGCTGGGTAGCGAGGATAGAAGGATTAAGGAAATCAAAAGTGTGGTTCAAGGATAGAGCGTGCTTGGAAAGTGCTGTACTGTCTATTTTCTTAGAAGTAATGTCGTATTTGTGTGTTTGAGTCTTTATGTAAGCAATGCTTCCTATGTGGGAGAAAGTTCACAATACTTACATAAAAGACTCAAACAGCACAAATACGACATTACTTCTAAGAAAATAGACAGTACAGCACTTTCCAAGCACGCTCTATCCTTGAACCACACTTTTGATTTCCTTAATCCTTCTATCCTCGCTACCCAGCCCAATTACACCAAGCGACTCCTTACTGAGTCCATACACATCCATCTCCAACCTAACCCTGTTAATCATAAAAAAGACAAAGACCTAATTTCTTCCCATTGCAATCATATCCTCTGTTCCCTTAAAAAATCCTGATAGGAAAAAAATAAATAAATAAAAATAAAATAAAAATAAAAATAATAAATAAATTAAAAAAAAAATAATAATAAATAAATAAATAAATAATCAATTTTTCTACACCCTCTCCATACATTACTTTCTCCACACATAACGGTACTTACATAACGGTCCCCCCTTCTCCTGGCCTTCTGTATTACCCTTTCATTACAGACTTAGCAGTCCTACTGTAATCGCACCCATGTATTTTGTTTTTTGTTTGTGTTTTATGTTATCATTTTTTCTCTTTATTTTTGTATTGTTCCTGAAGAAGGCAAACAAAGTTTGTCGAAACGTCGAACTTGTTAATTATTAAAAAACAATTACAAAATTTCTTTTTTGGTTTTTGTTTTTTACCTTGAATCGGTCGAGAAGCCAACTAATTCTTGTTTTCATATTACAACTAACGGCCAACAAAGAAAATCTTTTGATAAATCAGCATTAATTTTTTTGGTCATACTAAGAACCAATAATCAAGAGATAATTAATCAAAAGATGTTTTTGTGATTGGATCCTCAGAGCAGGAAATCATCAGAGAGTTTGACTTCATTTTGGGATTTTGTGATATTTTTAAGGGAATTAAATTGTTATTTAATTACTAAATTTAAGCAAAGTACAAACGTTGAGTTCTAGCTCTATGCGGATGTAGCTCTAAGCTCGATTGATATAGGTTACTTTGAGAAGATGGTGGATTTTTGGTATATTGTGATGGTATATTGTGATGGAAGTATAAAGGATTTTCGGGTATATAGCGTGTATACCCGAAAATACTCACTATGGAGGAGTTAAAAAGAGGCAGAATTTGAATAAGATGATTCGACGATATACAGCAAGACCTCACACTAGAATGTGAAGATCAGCAACTGACTGGGCTAATTGGGAAAAGCTGATCTACTTTTGCCAACATTAATAACTATTCCACCAACTATACTATAATGCCAAAATAATAACGGAAAGGGATTAGCTCAGTGGTAGTATGCTGGACTGGCAGGTGGAGGCCCTAAGTGTGAGATCAGGAAGTGCTTCCTCTAGATTTGCTTTTCCTAGGAGTCTCCAAAGCTCAACTGCCCGGCAGTGTAACGAGACAACACTGTCCGGAGGCCGGCCGTGCACTGAGAAGAGACTCCGATCGGGGATAGGATAAGAGTTCCTAGGCTTAATACCACTTCGCTTTACGACCTCTATCATAAATAGTATTATAGCAATGGCCGGGACCATAAATGTTGACGCACCTTTAAAAAAATCATCGGATAGCTTCTGTCGCTGACATAAGCCATTCCTCTTGCTGAAAGATTAAAAAGGGCAGAAATGAAATACCAAGAACAATACTTTCAATTAAGAGGAAATATATAGCGTTATCTTAAGATGTAATAGAATTCAAAAAACTATTTTTCTCGGTTCAGCACGAATAGTCCGACGGAAACTTGAACGTTAGAACCATTACTTTTCACTTTAATATTCATATGTGTTAACTGAATTTTGATGCTAGAGGGTGATATCTGCCACATATTTTACAAAAAATAATAACAGTAATCATAGTAATAATAATAATAAATAATATAATAACAAATAAAAGAAGTTGCAACCTTCTAAATGAAGTTTTTGGCAATAGGTAATGCTTGTCCTGAGCATAAGCGTTGTAGATATCTTTTGCCAAAGCAATATTAGATCTTCATTCGAGGTAAAAATTTATGTTTAACCAAGGATATTAATTTTTAATTTTAACAATATTCATTAATGGAATGAATGTAGTCAAGGTAAGTAAATAAATAGATAATTCTCTTTCGAACTTTGTACCGTGTAAATATTTTGAAACGTTACAAGCTAATATAGAGTGTATGTACCCTATTTTTATGTCAAATAAATAGCTTTTAAATAGTGATTACAATTCTATCATTTATATTTATGAAACGGTATCTTAAAAATAAATTAATTTAATTTAAAATAAGCGCAAATTTTTCACAATAGCAGGCATTAAAAAAAATGCAAAGCCAAAAAAGAAGCAGGATGACAAAAAGCATGAAGTGACCGGGTAAAGCGCCGGTAAAGACCGGTGGTTACCGAGATTATACAGTCAAGTCACTAAATCTATTATTCATACATGGATGTTTTCAACAATTTAATCTCATAAATTATTAAAAGACTTTTTATTATATGCACATACACGAGACCATGCCGAATAGTGTCCGCCCTTGTGCAAAATTATTTTGTCGCCCAAGTTTCTTTGTTTATTCTAGAGGATTTATTATTTTAGTTTTGTTTATATAATTTAAATACCAATGTTTATTTTGACTAAACTGAAACTGAATAAGGATTCAGTTATGCACCCAAACGTCATTACCACCCATTTGCTATTATTATAATCTGCAACCAAAATGCCCGAAGAAAAAAAATTAAAAAAATGATTCGCGGTTTTTTGAGACATTTTTGGGAAAAAGGAATAAGAGCAAAAGCCGAAGTGGGAGACTTTTTTTTTAACTGAATCCTCAACTACGTTCATGCCAGACACGCAAAAAACATTAGTTCCAAATTTACCGGGAAGAAAAAAAAATATATATATTAAAAGATGAGAATACAAATAGTATCGCCAAAATTTATTTTCAAAAAAAAAAAATAATACTAAGACAGTTATAAAAGTAAATCAACATAGAGTTTGAACATTCTTGAAAGATGACTGATTAAAAACAAATAAATAATAAAGACAGTAGTATATTTAAAATAATTATGATAATAAAATAAGAAATAAATTTATTAATTTTTTTTTTTTAATATTTTTTTTAAAATAAAATATATCGAAGAAGTGATGGGACGTCGATTAAAACTTACTGGACTCCCAACTTCGTGGCCACACGCTTCCAAGGTGAATAGCAGAACATCTTCCTCCTTATAATTGTAAAAATTTCAATATTTGTGAGAGATGTAAGCAAAAAAAAAATAAAAAATAATAAAAAATAAAAAATTGGGTGCATTTGGTTTAAAAAAATAAATAAATAAAAAATGTAGCAAAATTATTAGCGAACAGCCAAAAGCAATTTTTGTTTTTTATCTTTATTTTTTTTGTAAAAATTATATATATATATATATATATAAAAACTAAAGCAAGCAAATATATTCAGCACGAGGAACTTACTTAAACAAAAAAAATTTTTTTTTAAATATAAATTATGTTAAAATATTTTATAATTTGCAGATTAATACACTAGGCGATCAGTTTTCAAGAAATTCACGAGAAAAAATATATTAATTTTGATAATGTATTTCAAAACTTTCAAAAAATAGACTATTGGAAGCAAAAATTCCTGAGTCAAAATAAGAAGAAATATACTCCTGTCAATCCCCCCCCCCCCAAACGCTTCGTATCTCATATTACGGCCGAAGAAAAAAACAACCATGATTTTTTTTCATAGTTCATTATTCCAAATTCTGTTAATATATTTTAAGAAAAATGTTGACAAAGTAATAGTTGTAAAAAAAAAAACAGATTTTACAATAAAAAATAAAATATTCCAACAATAACTTTATTTCTTATCCGGAAATAAATCGAATTCAAATTTTTTGGCAAGCTTCATTATAATACCAGGAGCGTTGATAATGTGACAATAAAATTAATTTTCTACGCATCTAAAACATTAATATTTTTCTGATTAATTTTTTTTTTTTGTGCAAAATCTAAAGAAGTCATTAAAATAAAGAATACAAATATTCTTATTTATTTTAAAATTTTGCACTTTTGGTCATTTTGCTTTATTAAAAAAAAATGTTTTTTTAATTTTAATTCTGACACTTGAAGACCAATTTTGTTGCTGAAGCTTATAGCAGTAACTTAAATAAAATATTTTTCTTAAAAAATTATAATAACTTACAGCTATGGACTTTGTAGATAATTTAAAAAAAAATTATAACAATATTCTTACAGAAAAAAAAGAGCAAAAATTATGCAACTATTAAATTCGTTTTAGACCTCTTATTCTCAAAAAAATGACCAAAAATTTCTCTAGAGTGAGGCCAAAGATGGACTGAATAATACAGTTTATTGCGGGGGGGGGGGCATTTTATATGGGCTGATTAAACTGGAAAAATTAAATAACATCTTAAATCAGCGGATAATGTGAGCTTATTACAATGGTTACTCATGATTAGAATAGAAAATGTTATTTAACGTTTGCTAAATCAGTTTTTACTCACCCAACGCAAGGATCTTTTTTGCTGAAGCTTATTCTGAGGAGAAATATGTTGACTTTTTTTTTTTTTTTTTTTTTTGTAAATTTAGCGTTCACTATCGTGGCCGTTTATAGCTGGATCAGATTAGGCTACTTTAACACATTCATGTATGTACATTTTCCTTAATATTCTGAGCTACAATGAATTATATTAAGCTACTAATTTTTTCAAGTTGGTAAAATGACAACTTTTTCCAATTAGCTAGATTTTTCAATTCCCCTACAAGAATTTATTTAATATATAATAATTTTTAAATTAAGTGCACTATGATGCCAAATCAGAAATATTTGTAACTATATTAATAAGGTTGCTGTGACATTAAATAGACTTAATTGTGGCCCCTAAATGAAATTTAAGTTCTTTAGAAAGACCTATTAACCATTTTGGAGGGAGGAAAATGCAGTTATTAATGGACTTTCACCATGGATTTTTGGAACGGAGATGGGTTCTCCGGCAAAACAGACATTACCTTCCAAGATTGTATACAAAAATTCAAATAAATTTATGCTCAGAATATTTGAAAATAATAATTACACAGTTTTAATATTAAGTAATAGGAAACGAAGTGGGGGATAAATAAGTTTGCGCTGAAGCGCTTCTTGTCGCACCCTTCCATTTCATGGCATCTCTACGTGCTTGATTAAGTCATCCATTAAGACATGGATGGTGCAAACACTTCTCATATCTTCTGATTACCTTGCCAGGATGAAAGGAAGAAGAAGAAGCTTTTTTCTATTCTATCAAGATATTTCTTCCGTTTTCAATAATACATCATGGTGACTGGCGGCTCAGTAGACATGTGATTCTATTGGGGTGGTGTACTATGGCTACACTAGGTACAGCCATAAGTCGGATGACTCACCAGTGTATGACCTTGAACAATGAAGTGAAACAATGCGGGAGACCCCGTAAATACCTGATTAAGGCTGCAGAATTTGGAAATGTGCAGAGGGAGATACAATGATGGTTTAAAGTCGCAATGGTGAAGCCTAGGCGCTCGCTTCTGGGTTTTAGTACCCTCTACTCTATTTTACCAATACCCATTTACTTTTGACATCCTGGTGTAGTCATATCACTGAGTACCACTGTTGAAACCATGTAAATCCAAAAAAAAAACCTATTATCAAATCATTTTTCTTAATTTTCTTTAAAACAATACAAATTTGGAGATTTAGATCAACTGACTTAATAAATATTAACAAATCTTCGATAAGCAAAAAAGCCAAGTAATTTATGATAACTAATGTTTTATAAAATTAAATTTAGGGCTGGTACATAAATAATCTTTCTTTTTTTTTTCTTCTTTTTTTTAAAGTGTGGCACAAATAAACAATTTCTTTTCAGCCATTCTATTTCCTACTCACCCTTTTCAGAATTTTTCCATTTTCTTTTCAGTTATGCAATAAACTAATTGAGATAATATTAGAAGGAGTGATTCCAAGTGAAATTATTCCCAAGCAGTTTTTAATTTTCACTGAACATTTAAGTGGTCGCGTTTTAATCGACTCGGAGAGACTTGTCTAAGATGATGCGTGCATTATCTTTAAAGAGGCGGTTACGATAGACAAAAGTGCAAGATTAAATAAATGATAAATTTTGATTAGATGATATAAATAGATTAAACGAGATAGAAAATGAATTTTCAAGTCAGTTATGAAGGGTAATATTTATAACATAATAGAATACATTATGCAGGCACCACTGCCCTAAAAGAAATTGACTGTGGTTGACATATTTCTAGGCTGCGTGCCATAATTTTGTAGGGGAAATTGTGGCAATACAAATATGTGCTATAGATGATTTAAGAATCTCAAAGACGGCATTTTCTCCCATTGTCTGGCAGAACTGTAAGCACATAACCCACATCATATTGATTCTCAACTAGCCCAGAACTGTCTAAGCTCCATAAATGAGATAACTAAACGTAATATTCTTTAATTTGGACAGAGTGCCGGGTAAACGAAGTGAAGAACTAACTAGATGGCAAATGAGGATGCCCGGTTTGCTTTTGGTCTGCCATGAACCATTTTCTAGTCTTTTTAGATGCTGAATTGAGACTTGCATCACTAAGTGATGGACACTACTCAGGTCCTGTAGAAGTGAGATTGCCAAGGCAGGCGAATATTGTTTTTTTAAGAGAACTTCTTCCGCCTGCATGAAAAATTTATTGGGGCAGAACCATGGAACTTAGAAAAGTTACATTAGAAGATACTTTTATCGCTGTCTGCATAATAGATACATAAATCTATTGGACTTGGTTAATAACGATGGGCAGGGCAGAAGTTAAAAGAGATAGTTATGAGATATTGTGAAGGCCCAATTACAGAGTGTGACCACTCGATGAGGGGTAGACAAATTTGAGCCCGTTTCGTTTATGCTGAAACCTTAGCTCAGTCTAATAAGGCAGCCTTCAGACATGACCAGTATAAGTGCGTACTCTATTTATTAGAAGGTGTAATTAATTGCTTAAAATTTCGAATGTTTACTAAATGTTTAAGGACTTCAATATTATAGAGGTGGAGGAAGAACTTGTACTATAACATTTTTGAGAAATGCGTGACATCAGGACGCCTCTAAAATAAAATTACTTAGAAAAAAATTAAAAGTGCTAGGTTTATGTACGTGTAGTTAATGAACTGGGTTTAAGAAAACCGTTAGAGTCGTTATTAAGAAAATCGCGGAAAAATGAAATTATATAGTCAGATTTTCGCTCAACCGATTTTCTTCAAACTCAGAATTTTGACAACATAATACATTCATATTAATTTTATATAGATGATAGAATCGTATATTATATTGAAATGACCCTCTAGAAGAAACCCTAATTTCTGGAAAAATGATACAAATAAAAGTGACGGACCGACATATGTATATGTAAGTAAACAAAGTTTAAAGGAAAATTGTTGAAGCCGTTTGTGAAAAAAATTGCAAAAAAAAACTGAAAAACCTATTCATTAAACAAGTACCTCCGGTTCACCGATTTCGATTAAAAACCTTAGGTTTCCCAAGTTTTCGGGTCCCCTGTAGTACCACAATGAAATGTCAAATTTCAGCTTTCGGCGATTGTCTGTTTTTGTGTTCTGCTGATACAGACCAATTTCTAAAAAAAAATATTTTTTCGTATTCAGGGGACCTCAAAACAAACCGGTAAAAACTTCAATTTCGAAAACTGGACAATATACCAGTAATTTTTCTTATAGCAATAAAAAAAAAAAAAAAAATGAACAAAACAATGATTAAATAAATTTATAACTTTAAAATTAAATTTTTCCCACGTTATTTAATATTAAAAGGGTTTTTTTTCAATTACTAATGTATTTTTTTTGAAATAAAATAATTTAAAAGGTATATTCGGCAGAAGTAATTAATGTAATAGTTTACTGACCCTCAGTGGCGTAACTAGAATTTGTAGGCCACCCGCAATATCATACTTGGGGCTCCCATAATAAAAAAAAAAAAAAAAATCACTATTATGTTTATTCAATAAATGCATATGGATAGTCTAACATTATATATTTATCCTTCTCATATTTTCATTGGAAAAATCAAAAATTAAATCATCATAGAGAAATATGGCACTGACTCATTTTCAACTGTCAATTAAGATACGAAGTTTCAAATGTTCTTCTTTCTTACTGTTTATAATAATAATATTTTATTAATTTTAGTTTGAATGAACGTTCTGCTGATGCTACTGTTACCGATATAGTTAAACAGAGTAATGATTACTGTAATTACTTCTGGAAAATTATTCTCCATAAGTGGATATTAAACTAACAGTAAATCTGCAAATTGTTTTTGCAAATATGTGACAAATTAGACAATTTTTAAATTTGTCTTTTATGTTTTAGGGTCATGTTCCCACTAGGGACCCAGGTGCATTGGCACCACCTGCACTATTACATAGTTACGCCACTGCTGACCGTAGCATTTACTAACCAGAAACCTTCCCTATAAACGTCACAAATATTTTTTTTTAAGCCTTCATCGCTTGATCTCCATTTATCAAAAAAGTAAAAAAGCATAAAAATATGACAGTAAGGAATAGCACATGCATATTTATTTATTTGTTTAGACTCGCATTCATACAAAAAAAAAAAAAAAATTATTATTATTTATGTACCAGCAATAATTCTAATAAGAAAACGCATAGAAAAATAAAATACTACAATCTGCAGGCTTTGAATATTTTCCATTTCAAGTGCAGTAGCAAAAACATAATTATAGCAACTAGAAAATAAGATAAAATAATTCTACCTAATGCTATAAAAAAATAAATAAATAAATAAACAAACAAAAAAACAAGAAAACTGCCCAGATGTGCTGTAAAATAAATCAGGCAACTACAATGAATATAAAACTATATAAAAAAATTTTACATTCAATATGAACCCCGGATAAAAATAAATTTCACACTGAAATTTAATGTAAATACTCTTTTAAAGTTAATTTTAAACAGCTTTGTTTAATTAATTAATCAAGAAAATTACAATTAATTAAAACTAGAAATTTTTACAACACATTTTTAATAATCTTAAATCAAGTTAGTTGAACTTATAATTGAAACGACACACTTTTAATAAAACGCTTATCATAAAATCATGGATTCTCTGAAACTTATTAAAAACCAATTTTCCTGGAAAATGGTTCAAATAAAAGTACAATATTTTTGAGACACCAATAAATAGTAGGTAGTTACTGCTCATGAAAACAATGTAGTCAGATAATAAAATCCTAATTGTTGGTTTAACTACCAAACTTCTTTATCTCTCATTTACTATTATAATCTACAACCAAAATGTCCGAAGAAAAAAAATTCTGAGACATTATTGGAAAAAAAGAATTTAAATGGGGTTTAAAGGTTTCAAAATTAAGAAACAGCCTTCAAGATAAGCAAAGGTCAATGAGGTCATCCTTCGGTTGTCGATGATGAGAAATGCTCGAATGTGTCAAGCAGGATCGTAAGCAGGCTCACTCGAGAGTTATCTACCGTAGGGGCTTCAAAGACTATAAGATCAGATCTTCATGAATTTTCGCACGCCAAATAGCATAATTTGGCAGGCACAACTTACTTAAAATCCTATAGGGATACCTAAACGGAATTTCAGGCGCTTTGTACAAAGTGGCGGCGCTCATTCGCCACTATCGCACATTATCATCAAGTTATGAGACTTTGTGTAAGGCTGCCGCCTGTGCCACCAATAGCCCATCTCATCACCAATGTCACAAAATCCCATGTTTTGTCACAAAAATAAATATACATTCAATAAATTTATTTTTACGATGCGATTAGTTCCAATAAATTCAGCAAAAAAAGTAATTTTAATCTCTAATGATTAAAAACCTTTTATTCACTCACTAGAGACTAGAAGTAACCGCTGGTTGCCATCTTTTAATTAAAAAAAAAAATTAAACATCTTCAAAATCAATAGAACCCTAAACTAAATAAATTAAAAAAAAATAAAAATAATATGAATCAATCTGAATGTAACTTTACATCCTTTTCTAAATGTTCCTAACTGTTGCAGAAAAAAATATGAATCTCGTATTTATAAAGCGAAAGTAAACTGATTTACAACTATCGAGTTGTCACATATGAACCCTACTTCACGTAATCGAGCAATTCCTCATTTTTGACAAAAAGGACGACCCGATCTTGTTTATCTTGAGAGGCTGGTGTCCCTAAATTTTGAAACGTCTAAATAAAATTGTGGACGTACTTTGCTGCGTATAGTAGTCCTTTTTCCAATAATGTCTCAAAAGGCCGCGAATCACAATTTCTTTCTTCTGATATTTTGGTTGCAGTTTATAGTAGCAAAAGAGAGATAAAAGACATAATTCAATAAAGAATTAGTCAAAATAAACATTATATAAACAAACCAGCAAAAAGAATTTATTATCTCGAATCCAAAAAGTCAGTACTGTTTTCTTGCACAAAACTTTTGAAACAATCAATAATATTTCCATATGATTTTCTACTACTATAATTCTCAAATTTTAATTAACAAGTTTTACTTAAATGCGAATTTTATAACAGTTTTGTCAAAAGTAGAAGTGTACACAATACTTTACTTAACAAACTTTCGTAAATAACTGACATCTCTAAATAACGAATATTTTTCTAAATCCCAGACAATAATATCAAAACTCATTTATTTTTATTTTTTTTTAAATTTAGGATATTCAATGGTGACAAGGGCAATTTTTTTCCTCACTAGGAGACTATCTCAAAATGGTGGACATTGTAAACACTGGTCCAAGACAACCAGAATAACGAAATAACGGACGGCTTGGAAAAATATTAATATCCAAACACCAAAAGATAAATTTTTTCGTTTTGGCTATAGCAAAGGATGTCTTTATAAGTTGTTGTTTCAAATTCATTTACTATAGATAATTACGTTTGACTTTTGTAAATGAATACTTTGCATTCTGAACTCTGCCATCTCTTTTCCTCGCTTCTTGGTCCAACTATTAAACGCTAACCTTTGATTATTCTTAATAAGTCTTGATATATACAAAAATAAGATATAGTAGGAACACATTATCATAAACCGCACAGGTCTAAACTTATATAAAGCGATTATTTTGCATAAACCCAACAGAATAAAAATTTACAACAACTGCCTTCTTAATACGCCTGAGAACAACTATGACCTATTTATATAGAGCATAATGTAAATACAAAAATAATGTCCTACTGAAAATTTCCACTAATTACTTTTATTATAAATATTGTAACTGGTGCCTGATTACTAGACAGCAATAACTTGAGTCATTCGTGGCCCGCACGATCGAAAAAACATATGAAAAAGGAAAGCCCTAAGTAGATGATAATCGGAGAAAAAATTGCTCTCCCATGTCACTTTCACATTCAACGCGAATTGCCTAACATTGTACAAAATTGAAACTAAACTGAAAATGTTATCTTACAAACATTTACAACTGTTTACAACGAATGTAACGAGTCATCGCTGACTCACGGCGACCTGTAAGAGTTTCACGTAAAAAATAACGCGACAATCAGATATAAGTGTATTTTTGCACGTGCATAATACATTAAATGTTTATTTAATGGTATTTCGAACCAGCATAATGTACGGATAATGCAAAAAAGTGATAAGAGCCTTGATCTAAAAAACCAGATATCACCTAATAAAGCGTTTGTTTCAATTTAGTTGTTCCTGCATTTTCAATATGTCATCTGTTCTTGCATATTCAGTAGCGATCCAGCAGAACATAATGAAAAATAATTAAAGTATAATTTAAAATTTAATTCAATGTAAGTTATTATGTCGAATTAAACAATTATGAATAGATTATGCCATAGGTATTTTACATTTCTAACAAAATCGTAAATACTTTATCTAAAAGCTCAATAGAATTTACTGTTGCGCATAGTCTTCAAGCAAAAATCACTCTATATTAACGTAATATATTGATAAATTTTTATAAATTGTTTTCTGGATCCAATTATAAAACGTAGAATAAATTTGCTTCCATCATATTGTCGCATTATGAATAGAAGATAGTAGGCCTAAAAAATTATAATAAAATACAACATGATAACAATTGAAAAAAAAAAAAATCTTATTAGTATGTCGTATCTTGAACGAATCTGATTAACCTGTGATTAAGAAGTTTTGTTTCAAATTCATGTAAACAATTAGATATTATCTTTAAAAAAAATCATGAAAACATTTTGGCTATAGACTTCTAATATTACATTACTAGAACAGGCCTAATCAAATGGTTTGTGCACCACTTTACTTAACCATACCATTACCAAAAATACCACTTTAGCGCCACCATGACAACCAAAAATTTTAAACTATTATATTCAATACTAGATTGAATAGTATATTTGGTTTATAAACTCTTGAAAATCTGTTAAGGATACACTTGCATGACTGTATTTCAAATTACCATTTTCTTCAAACCAAGCATTTTTATTTTGGTATTTTATCCGTTGTAGCATGCATATTGATTTTGTTCCTGACCAATTAGTGTAACAAAGAATTAGTGTAACGTATCAGATAACGTTGAAGTGAACTCTCTACACGAACTTGGTAAATTTGCTCTGACGATGGATGAAAATCTGAAACTGGTTAGGAACAAATTCACCAAGTTCGTGTAGAGAGAGTTCACTTCAACGTTATGTTTCTGTAAATATGATCATATGATAGTGACATAATTTATAACCACCCACATATATACAACCAACATACCAACATATGTTTTTTCAATTTATTATCTAATTGTGTCATCTATAATATTAAATAGAATTACATATATTATCAAAATTCGGAGTTTAAAAGAAATCGGTTGACCGGAAGTGCGTTTTTACTGAAGTTATTTTAGATTTTTACGATTTTATACATAAAGAAAACGGTTAAATTTCATTAAATTTGTTAAACTAACTATGCATGGAGAGACCTATTACTTTGTTGTGGTGGTTGATTCCGCAGAGCTGGAAAGCATCAGAGACATTTTCTATGTTAGCCTGCTTCATTTTGTGGTCATCGACCGGTTTCGGGCGTTCGCCCATCTTCAGGATGCGTTTGTCAGACAGTGTGATAACACTTGCACAGAGTGTGTAAACTGAATTTGCTCTGTGCAAGTCTGTGTTATCACACTGTCTGACAACGTATACTGAAGATGGGCGAACGCCCGAAACGTCGTGACCACAAAATGAAGCAGGCTAACATGGAAAATGTCTCTGATACCTATTACTTTTGCTGGGAACTTTTTTCCCGCCAAAGTCCACAAGAAGTTTTGGGGGGAGAGAGAGTGTATGGTTTCCTGCAAAAAGTCATTTTATAAAGTTTTGATTCTCCAATTGACAAACAAACATTTAATAAAAAAATTGAAAAATTGGCGTGTGAGTGTTTCACACCAGATTTTTACAAAGCAATTGATTATCCTTATAAAATTGTTGGATCTAAAATCAATTAAAAAATAAAGATGAACCGTTTACCCATTGTAGGTGTAAGCATATCAGATATATATATGAACAAGTACGAAAAAAAATTACAATACTTCCTCTTACTAGGAGTAAGAGAAAGTAAAAATCTGTGGGAGACATTTTGCAGAAACTTGCAAAATAATAACTGGAAAAATCATTCAATGCTTATTTGAAATCTTTGTGTCAGATCACTTGATGATATTCAAAGATATCAAGTTCAAACTTGCCGTTTTTTTTGTATTTTCAGTTATGCTATTCACTTGAGTTACTCTCTCTCTCTCTCTCCCCCTCTCTCTCTCTCACTCACACACACACACACACACACACACACACCATAGATCACTTCTAAAAGCTATAATTTCGTGCATAGAATAGCTCAAAACATATACCAGAGATGTACCTACTGCAGGAGGTGAGCACAATTTTGAATACGAATGTAGTAATCTACTCTCGATTTTATTTAATATTTTTTGTAAACTAGCGCGGAGCTACATGTGCCCCCCCCCCCCCGGATTGGTTAAGCCTGAACTAGAATATTATAATAAAATACATATGTTTATAAAGGCTGTCGCCAATTCTATAATGAATATGCTATAAGAGTGATATTAAAACTGTTCAATATTTGCATAAAATTTTATATATTCAAATGAAATATTCCTTAGATGTCGTTTACAAAAAATTTGTTTATCTGCCTTCAAATTATTGCGCTAACAGCCTGAATGTAGAAGAGAAGAAGGAATTAAATTTAAGCTAATTCATGGCTTGAATTTCAAAAACTTTTAGGCGCATTCAAGCAGCCTTTCGCAAGCTTATATTAAATTATTTTTTGCAAATACGCTGAGAGTGGTAATGGCTGTTAACGCTGTTTAAAGAAAAATTATTAAAAAACAAAAGTGGGAGCATAAATTATAAATTTGTAAATAATGTAATATATAAATTTAAAATAAATAAATTTTCATTGGAAATAACAATTATTTTATTGCATTACAAACAATAACTATATGCTTACCTGCATGGAGATCCAGATTGGTTGCTATTCGAACCCCTCTTAGCACCAGATTTGTTTACATGTGTTATGTTCTTGCCAATTACCTGTTATATAATTTATTATTTTATAGTTTAAAAAACAATTTTTAAAGAAATAAATTATAATTAACGGTATCCTTTGATTTATGAAGTCAAATGGTTCTGCAACTATACATTTAATTTGTGAATTAGATCGTTCCCTAATTAGTAACAACACATCAAAGAATAATTCTTGTAATTTCGTTGAAATAAAATTCTCATCGATCATTTATCAAAAGATACACCTGTATTAAAAAAATAACATGATATACAATCAAGAAATCTTATTAAAATTACAAAAATTATGTACCTTTATACCCCTTCCTTTACAGTCAGCTATACTGTCTTTGCAGGAATGCTGATGTACCGTCGCTGTACAGTCTACAAAATAGTTATTTATAAATTTAGTATTATAGGATATTAACAAAATAATAATAATAATAATAATAATAATAATAATAATAATACACATACTATAAACATATAATACAATAATAAAAAACATTATGCTTACTATCACAATAAACTGAAGGTTTATTAGTTAAACTTTTTGAACAAAAATCACACAGTTGAGAATTCCCACAGCAAACAGTTACCCACTGATGTGTAACTTTTTTCACCTTATCCTAAAAAAAAAAAATTAATAATGAATTAAATCGCCTGTTATCATCTTATTCGTAGATAGTTGAAAGTCAAGACTGTAGTATTAAATGAATACTAAATCTATTCAGTTCTTTTTAAAAACATGTAACGATCATGCATCGTAGAAAAATGTTTTTAAAAGCATTCGAGTTTCTGAGCAAAGACCGCATCAGTGGTTCGCTAGAAATCGACTAATGGAGCTAACCTAGCTAATGGAGCAATCAAGGTGTAACGAACCTTGGATGGCTCATTGCAATATGGGCGAAGCATCGCTTTCTAGCGGACCTCTGACACGATCTCCACCCGGGAGCCTAAAAGATAATATACCTTCTTTTTTCGGAAGAACAAACTGCCTCTCTTCCTCCTCTTCTCTGAATGATCGTCATATGAAACGCTAAAATGTGGAAAATAAGTATCAGTCATAATCAATAACACCACAATATAAACCAATAAAACTATAAATTTGTTCATTAATATTATTGAAATTCAAAATTATATCAACTAATATAATTATTGAAAATTCATAACTGAAAGGCTAACTTGAAACGACTGACTCAGATTAGATAGACAGGGGATATTGCACTGCGACCTGATAGATCTATTGTGACCCCGGAGCCCCTCAGTGAACTGCCCATCACCGGGCAGTGAACTATAGAGGCAGCTATAATGCTGATATTGAGTATGCTGCGTTCATGTAAACTTTTCGAAATTCCGTTTTACCCAAAACACATATTAGAGGATACATGAGTAAAAAAAATGTATTTAGCGAATTGTCTGTAAATATATATTATTATATATATATAGTGTGTGTGTCTGTGTGTGAGAGTGAGAGAGAGAGAAATAAGATGGCAAAAGTCATTAGAAGCTCCAACATTGTAATAGATATTCTACTGAGTGGTTTTGTCAGTTTTTTTGTGGAGCTTCTCCAAACTTGGCATATCTAGTCCCACGATTTTTATTCAAAATATCTTCCGGGAAAATAGACTTTTGAGGAAGTCTGGGGGAGTTACAAGCTTAGGCTTCCTCTTTAAAATATTATTATATCATTTTTGTTAAAAGGCTTAAGAACAAAAAATTGTGATTATGTCAATTTTTCAACACTGTGTTTTACGCTAGTGATAATCATTTCTTGCAGGATGTGAGGACTCAATTAAGAAAATCTGACGACACTACGGCAATACTTCCTCTTAAAAAAGTAAGAGAAAGTAAAAGATAAAGAAGCAATATAGGATGAAAGGAATTTCAGATCCTCTTTAATCCTACTCTGGAAACCCCCATCCCAAAATGGTTTCAATCCAAATTTTGCTTTAAAACATATACAGACATCCTTTGAACATTCAAAGATCTTAATCAAACCAAATCTAGAATTGAAACGCTAATTTAAATCTTGTTAAATAGTAATTATGCCAAACGCATTGACCGAAATTCACATGTCAAATTCTTCGATGATATTGTTAAAGAAAGTAAAAAGAAAAAAGGAAGCAGCTTAAGGTGAAAGGAATCTCAGATCCTTTCTAATCCTTACTCAGGGTTCCCAAAATGTATGAAATTTAATTTCGTTTAAACATGCAATTGAAAATTGCATGTTTCAACTTGCCTTTGAAAATTCCAGAGATCTTTAATAAATCAATAATCTAGAATTTGAAATTCAATCAAAATCTTATTTAAGAATAATCTTTTTAACTTCACACATGAAAGGATTTTTACTTAATGTTCCTTTTTTATTGTTTTTTTTTTTGCAGTATAATCTTTACTGACATAACAATTAAAACTAATAAAAAAAATTATTACAGGACATGAAGCATCAATCATAAAATACATTAGAACAAAACTATTTTTCCAAAAGGAATTTCGAAATGACCAAAAATTGTGCATTTCTTAAATCATGCTACATGCATAAAAAAAATTATATATATAAAAAACGCATGTCCACTTAAACATACATAAAAAAAAATGCGCGTTACATACACTTAAAATTATTGTGCCGAAAATAGACTATTATCAATATTTGCAACATTTCAAATTAAACTAAATATAAAATATAAATAAAGCCCACTTGAATTATTTGCTTATAACTGAAACAGATATTAAAACAAATAAATAAAAAAAAATAAAATACATTCGCTAACGACTTACAATACAAGAACCAACTTTAAAAAACCGAAGTATTAATTTAGGGTTTTATATACAGCTTTAAGTCATACTGGCTGTTAAGTCGTCTATGTAGTTTAATTGTTTCTAAATCTAATGTTTTTGTATTAAGTTTCAATTTGTAATTAATGCGCATGCTTGCCAAAGATAACACATGTTTTATAAGAAAAGATGTTAAATTACATTATATGGAATCCAACACGAAGGTTTTTACTATTACAATTAAGCTTTTATACACGGGTGTAACTACCTTAAAAACAAAAAACAGGTCCGCACCCTAACATATGGTCCTGCGTTACCGGATTGGAGCAAGATTACTACTTTGAAGCTATAAGGGAACATTTGCAGTAATTCTTCATTCCATTCTATTCTGTTTGATATAGCGCAGTTTCATTTGTTCACTTATCATTAACATGACAGATTTGAAAGAATTAATAGCAAAACGCGGTCTGTTAAAGGCCCAGTTAACAAGGTTTAATACTTTCTTAAAAATTTCGATTCTAAAAACGTTTTAGAACTTCAAATCAGACTGGAAAAATTAGACAATGTTTTTGACTCGTTTGAGAAAATACAAAATGAAATTGAAATGTTGAACAATTCCGACATTCAAATAACAGAACGTGACGTATTCGAAGATATTTACTACAAGGCTGTGGCAAATGCTAGACAAATTATAATCACATGTTCATCGCATTCAAATCAATCTAATATAAATTTAGGACACTCAGAACAAGAAAACGTCAAACTTCCTACGATAAAATTGCCCAATTTCTATGGGTCTTACAGTCAGTGGACTGACTTCTATGAAACCTTTCGCAGTTTAATTCATAATAACAAAACAATGTCAGCAGTACAAAAACACTTAAAATCGTACTTAAAATCCTGTTTAAAGGGAGAAGCCTCTGAAATCCTAAGTTCACTTGAAATTACCAGTGACAATTACACAATTGCTTGGGATCTTTTAAAGGAAAGATATGACAACAAAAAACTAATAATAAATGCTCACATAAAATCTATATATGAAATACCAATCTTAAAATCTGAATCACATACTAATTTAAAAAAATTTTTAGATACTTTTAGTAAACACTTCCGAGCTCTAACTTCTGTAGGCCAACCCACTCAACACTGAGACGACTTGTTATTATATATTACTTACATCCAAATTGGATCAGGACACTAAAAAAGAGTGGGAAAAATCCACATTTTAAAGAGTCTCCAACGCTCAAGGAATTGCAAGAGTTCTTAGCAGAACATTGTCAGTTCTTAAGAACAACAGAACCAGGTAACAAAAATATTAAAATCCCTGTGAAATTCAATGAACCTCAAGTACTCACACATCTAACTGTACGAAAGGTTACTTGCTCATTTTGCAAAGGCTCCCATTTCAATAACACATGTGATAGGTTTTTGAAAATGAATTTTGAAGAGAGAATGAAGCTAGTTAAATCGAATAAGAAGCTATGTTTAAACTGCTTGAGACCCAATCATTTTCTTCAATCTTGCAAATCCTCGTACTGTAAACATTGCAATAAAAAACACCATTCATTATTGCATAATGAAACAAGTAATGATCCTAATTCTCAACTATAATTTCAAATGGAAATGACGCAGTAAACGATTTTCCTAATGATTCGATTAATCCTACTAACTTATTTTCGAATTACACACTAAATTCAAATTGGGGTCATTCTATATTACCCACTGCCGCAGTATATATACATGATGCAAAGGGAAATCGCATACTCTGTAGATGTCTTTTAGACACAGGCTCAACGGCACATTTCATGACCTTTCAATTAGCGAAAAAATTGTCATTAAATATAACTGAAGTGAACATTTCAATCTCGGGCATTAATGGTTCACTAAATAACGTAGAAGGAAAAACAAACGCAACCATCTATTCCAGGGATGAGCAATACCATACAAAACAAACATTTCTGGTTGTCAAACAAATTACACAAAATATGCCACAAATAAGCATTAATTATTCTAAAATAGACATCCCAAAAAACCTATTCCTGGCGGATGAAAATTTCCATAAGTCAGAACCTATAGATATTTTGTTGGGTGTTAATGTATTTTTCGACATTTTATGCGAAGATAAACATAGCATTCATGAAACCGGCCTCATACTTCAAAATACGAAGCTGGGATGGATTGCTTCTGGAGAATTTTCTCATTTCATACAACCAAAATTAAAATGTCGCTTTGCCATTTCAAATGAGATTTTGCATGATCAAATACAACGATTCTGGCAGTTAGAAGAATGTTTGAAGCCTAAAGGATTCACTAAGCAAGAAATGGAATGCAAAGAACATTTTAAAACCAATTTTTCCAGAGATGACACAGGTCGCTTTCAAGTTCGTCTTTATTTTCGTGAGAATCACAGACTCCTAGGAAATTCAGAGAATACAACTTTGAGGCGTTTCTATAGTTTGGAAAAACGTTTATTAAATGATCCTCAGTTAAAACAGTTGTACGTAAGTTTTATGGAAGAATACGAACATTTAGGCCACATGAACTCTATTTCACGTGAAAATATTGAAAAAATAAAATATATACTTCCACATCACGGGGTATACAAAGAAAATAGTACAAGTACTCGCCTCAGAGTGGTATTTGACGGATCTTGCAAAACCACCACCAATTTATCACTTAATGATGTTCTCAAAGTAGGTCCTACTATACAAAGAGATTTATTCTCAATCCTATTAAGCTTCAGAAAACACAATTACGTCTTATGTGCCGACATAGAAAAAATGTATCGACAGGTAACTGTTGCCTTGCCAGATAGATACTAACAATGTACTGTTTGGAGACCTAATCCGTTTGATGAGTTAAAATATTTCACGTTAAATACCGTGACTTATGGCACCTCCTCTGCCTCATTTTTGGCCATTCGTTCTTTAGTTCAGCTCGCCGTAGATAATCAAAACAAATATCCAGACGCCTGCTCTGTAATCAAACGTGATTTTTATGTTGATGATTTGCTCACCGGCGCCAATACAATAGAAAAAGCGATCGAGTTGAGGGATCAGATCACAACTATATTAAATTCTGGCGGCTTTCCGCTTAAAAAATGGAAATCTAATTCATCTGATATTCTTGATAATTCAAATTCGGATCTTTTAATGCAATTTGACAAATTGGATAATTCAACAAACACACTAGGCCTTTCTTGGAAGGCAAACTCAGATGAATTAAAATACGCGTTAAACTTAGGCCATGACAATAACATCACAAAACGCTCTATTTTATCTGTGATTTCGAAAATATTCGATCCCTTAGGACTGGTAGGGCCCGTTACTGCCAAGGCTAAATTTATTCTACAGGGAGATTATGGAGGCGACACTTGGATTGGGACGACAGTTCCAGAGGATATACAAACAAATTGGTTAAAATTTTGTAAAGATTTAGCTGATTTGAATATTATTTCCATTCCTCGGCAAGTAACAAGTCAATGGTATAAAGCAGCGGAACTTCACGGATTCTGCGACGGTGCATGAAGCTAATGTACGGTGCATGTCTGTATCTTAGGACTACTCTTCCAGACAATTCTTATGGTGTAAGGCTTGTGTGTGCTTAATCTCGTGTAGCACCATTAAAAACAATTGCGTTGCCACGATTGGAATTATGCGGTGCACTTTTATTATCTTGTTTAGTGGAAAAGTCATTAGCAGCTCTCGATTTAAACATTGACAAGGTTGTATTCTGGTGCGACTCCACAATTATTTTGTGCTGGATTGGCAGTGAACCAAGTAATTGGAAGACATTCGTTGCAAACCGTGTTACGGAGGTACAAGAACTCTCTGCAGGAGGTCAGTGAAAGCATGTTCCAACCAAAATGAACCCAGCAGACATAATATCTAGAGGAGCGGATGTCCAACAGATTTGTGAGAACAGATTGTGGTTTAATGGTCCAGATTTCTTATATGAAGACGAATCTCTTTGGCCTAACACTAAAATCAACTTGTCTGATCAAACATTAGAAAAAAGAAAACGTGTTGGCTTATTGTTTCTGACTTGTACCGATGATTTCGTTTTTGAGAAATACAGCACATTTCACAAGTTACAGAATGTAACAGCTTATGTACTGTGATTCATTCCCAACTGCAAACCAAACACGGTTAAATATACCGGATCTTTATCAATACTTGAATTGAAGACTTCATTGATCAATGATCACATTAGTTAAACTGGCTCAAAAATCTCACTTTCATCATATGCTTTAAAGCGAATCCTTCGTCTATAACATACAAAATGGGTAATCTTCCCCATTCTAGGGTTAATATATCTTGATCGTTCTCTACTGTTTCAATTGATTTCACTGGCCCTTTATACATTAAAGGGGGTATTTTGCGAAAAGGCAAAATTGTGAAATCATATTTATGTATTTTTGTGTGTCACGTTAGTAAAGCGGTGCACCTAGAGCTATGCCAAGATTTAAGCACAGAATGTTTCATGAACGCTATCAAAAGATTTGTTTCAAGACGTGGCATTTGCAGAGATATTTACACCGACAACGGAACCAACTTTGTCGGTGGAGACAACGAATTAAAGAAAACTTATAAAGGACTACTTTGGTTAGATGATGTTAATATTAGGAATTATCTCACTAACAATTCCATAAATTGGCACTTCCTTCCTGCAAGGAGTCCTCGTTTTGGGGGGCTTCATGAGAGAGCGATTAGGAGTGCTAAACGACACCTAGTAAGAATAGTGGATAATGCTCACTTGACTTATGAACAAATGTACACTGTGCTCTGTCAAATAGAAGCCGTTCTCAACTCTCGTCCTTTAACCCACTCTCCTCAGATCCTAATGATCCCATACCTCTAACTCCTGGACACTTCCTAATTGGTGAGACGTTAACTGCGATTCCCCAAGAAGCGGCCAATACGAGTCAGAATTTCAATCGTTTGAAGATATACAAGAGGCTACAAGCTTTTGGCATCGCTGGTCAAATGAGTATCTCAGTCATTACAGCAACGAAATAAATGGCAAACAGCTGGCCCTCACGCTATTCGCATCGGATCAATTGTCTTATTGAAAGAAGATAATCTCCCACCTCTACCATGGAAGATCGGACGAGTAGTCGAAATTCATCCTGGGACTGATAAAGTGCTGAGAGTGGTCAGCATAATACTGAGCAATAAACATATAGTTAGAAGAAGTGTAGCAAAGTGCTGTCCATTGCCATTGGACTTGGAACAGACTTGAACTTTTTAACTTCCTTCTTCATATTATGTAATCTTTTTAAATACCAAATTTTCGTATGTAAACTCTTTAAATTTTGAAATTTTCATTTCAAGGCGGGCGGCATGTTAAGTTGTCTATGTAGTTTAATTGTTTCTAAATCTAATGTTTTTGTATTAAGTTTCAATTTGTAATTAATGCGCATGCTCGCCAAAGATAACACATGTTTTATAAGAAAATATGTTAAATTATATTATATGGAACCCAACACGAAGTTTTTTACTATTACAATTAAGCTTTTATACACGGGTTTAACTACCTTAAAAACAAAAAACAGCACCCTAACACTGGCTTTCATTGGTGTTTACTTGTGGAATATTAGACGTTACTAGAGTCTATAATTTATCAGAGAGCGGAGAGAGCCGTAATCTGAAGTTCCTCAGGCCCACATATTGAAATTGTATTTTAGAGGAAGTCTTACCATTACAACTTGGAGCAGCAACCGGAAAGATAAACTTTACTCAATGAAACGTTTCAAACAAAAGTGAAGGATGCTTCTTGATAATGAATGTATTAATAGAAAGAAATATAAGAATTGAAATTGATTTGCCACCCGGAAATACTTGTTTTGAGGTTCCCTGAACATGAAAAGTGGCTTTAGAAAATAGTTCTCTTACTCGTATGTGAGTGTGCTTGTTTGTATGTTCAAAATAACTCAAAAAGGGAAAACGCAAAAAATTCAAACTCAATATTTGTTTAGATGCTACCAGAAGATGCGACAAGGTTTTGGTCAAAATCAATACACCGAAATGGATTTTTAGTAAAGGATTTTCCTATTTTTGAAAAACAAAAACTCCAATGTCTTTCTTTAAAATCTGTAAACACACTACGTCATTATATAGGTCTATCACTTTTGTTACTAACATTTTACCCGGAAAATTCATTTTAGTGGTTCTGGGAAGTGGGGGAGTTAGGCTGTCCGTCAGAGTGCTATTTCTTATACTATATGATTCTAGTATTTAAGTAATTGAATAAGTATCAAATGTATCCAAAATACAAGAGAGTTTGAAAAAACGGGATTATTTTAGGATTAAAATAGGATTCTTAAAGTCAATTATTTATCGAACCCTGAGGGGTTCAGGGGAACTGAGATGTCACGTTTCCCTCAAAAAGTGTTGTTTTATTGTACTTTAGGTTCTCTCCCCGCCCGAACGAAAAAATGTCAAAGCTAACAAAATATTTAGCAAAAATTCCAAGTTTGATGAAAAATTGTCAATTCGATCTTGATATCTCAAGCTGTGGGAAAATTGATTTTAGGGGGTTCTGGGAGGGGTGTAGAGTGAACTACAGATTTCTTTCTAAAGTTTCATCTCAAATTATAGAGGTTTCTACTAACTTTATAATACAGCAACTAAAATTTTTTATAAAAATAACATATAAGAAAAAATCTATTAACCCAGAAGTGCAACTTTACAGAATAGGTTTGTTAGTTTTTTTGGTGATTTTCTCGAAAATATCTTTCAACTATTTTCTTCAATCTTCGGCCTATTAATTTTTACTTTCTCTTACTCCTAGTAAGAGGAAGTATTGTAATCGTGTCAAATTATCGCGATATTGATTTTTTTTGAAAACATTTTTTCTGAATAAATTGAGTTCAGGCTGCTGAAATCTTTGAACTGAATCAGAAGTGGAAGGTATATTATTTTGGTTGGAGAGAATTCGGATCCGATCTTGAACGATTGAGATGTGCAATGATTTTATTAGGTGTGACAGATAAGTATGAAAGTAAAATTCAAATTTAATCGGACATCTGAAAGATGAAAATCTGGAAAAAAAATACGAGGGTCAGTGAACTGCACCGTACTTCTAGTAGCTTATTTCCACGTTTCGCTGGATAACGAGAATTAGATTTAGAAGATTTACAATGGCTTCCTCCTGGTATTAAAGAAAGCAGAGAAACACAAACAAAAAAAGCCCCCAAAAATTGATGCTTCCTGCTAACTACTAATTTTAGTAGCAAGTTCTTCAGATATCAAGATCGGATTTCAAAAAGAAAAACATAAGATCAATTTTTCAAAATTCACTTCAATTTAGGGGGCCTAAAACAAATATATTTCCGCTGCAAATCCAATTTATAAATCTGATTCTAGCAATTATTCCTCTTATTATGGCATCAAGAGAATGAAAACATATTTCTAGAATCTAAAAACCAAACTATTTAATTTCAGATTAAAACCACTTGAAGTAGATATTATTTGAGGTAAACATAAATATTAATTTTGGTAATGTAACGATTTTTTTTCTCCCTCCTAAAAAAAAAACTAATTAAAAAATGGGGTTTGGCATATTTATTTACTCACTGTGTAAAATAATGCGAAGTTGGTAGATGCTTGTCCACATCAAGTAACACAGTCATGTCTTCATCATCTTCGCTCTCCATCACTCCCAGCTGGCACCCACTGCACCCAACCATCATGAGCTGAAGGCCAGAACCCTTTCCCACTGCCCAAGACCCTATACCCCAGTTATAATACCCTACGTACTACTTAATTAATCGTATTTTAAAGGAATTCCTCATCAAAACAAGCTTTATTTAAACTATCTAACTAAAACGCTAAATCCTCATTAAATAAAAAGCATGTTCAAAAAAAAAATTTTACTAAATCCTCAAAACACCGTTCAAATATATATTAACAATCATGTAATAATTAAAATAAGCTGCAACTTTAAAAAAGTAAGTATTAATAAAGTTAGGTAGTATTGATAAAGTGGAGTTCACCGAAATTATGATACTTTAAATAACATGGTCCAATCCAATATTTATTTCTAAGAGAAATTGGTTCTACGAATCATCTAATTAGAAATGAATATGTAAATGGCAATAATCATCCTTGGTAGAAAAAAATAGGGCTAGACAAGAAGAGATGACCCTGTGGTTATACTAACATGGTTAGACCAAAGATATATTATGAGTTAGTGACGTATAGATTGAAATATTTCTACTGGGTTAGGGTTTATTTAAAGGTTAGCCTAACGTATAGTTAACAGCTTTAAATGGAAAGGCAGGAAACAACTCGAGTATCAAGGATTCCTGAAGGATTTTAAAGGGTCTCTGGGCTTGGCTGGGAATCATCAACTAATTATCATTATTTTTTCTAGCCTCTATATAAAATCTTGATTTGCTTACTTTTGAACGGATTCAATAAATAACAATAACATTAGCTGCATAGCTGTCACCAATAGAAGAATAGATACTTTTTTTCATACTTTTGCGATTTTCCGTCAAAAATTAAAAATATATATCATAGAAAATAATGTTGTTTTTTTTTCAAGAGAAAAACCGTTCCTTATTTTTTACAAGATTTAATTTTTCACGTTCTACTTTCAATGGGTCTGTCTCATTCAAGTAGTCCGATGTGTCCAAGCGTTCCATCTAACCATCAACAAAGTCAAGAGTGTCTAAAGACAAACTCTAAAGCCCAATTACAAAACCCAAAAGACACAAAATTACCAATAATAACACAGAATAGCTCTACAGCTCACTGTCCAGTGATGGACAGTGTTGTCTGTAACGAGAGGACACTGTCCAGAGGCCGACAGTGCACTGGGAAGGCTCCGAACGCCAATGACCATAGATTTGACGCGCCTTAAATTTAAAAAATAAAAAAAAAAAAATAACAGGTCAGTCTTAATAAGAGTCAGGTCGCTTTTAGAGCTATAATATTCGTTCCATATATTGCATTTTGACGGAAGTGGGAAGTCAAAATGAGGATAAACATCAAGAATCCCCTCATTAGCTAGAACTCAGTTTCAGCATGTGGAAATGCCATATTAACGCTGCCATTAAAGTGCACAGTAAATTATGGCCTGTTTTGTGGCCTAATTCATTCGATGAAAAATTAATGGACTAGACATCATGATTTAATATATCATAATATATAAAGTGTTATAACTTATTTCTTCGATAATTAAAGATATTAAAAAAAAAAAAAAAAAAAAAAAAATTGAATTATATATTTGAACGAATGGAATCCCAGTGTAACTAGCAAAAGTGCAAAACAGAATTACATTTAATGCATATAAAGATAGAAGACAATAATTATCTGATTTCTAGATGAATAACATTTAAAAATTTGCTAAATAAAAAACTTGGAATTCTTTATATTATGTTGCCATATGATCAGAGCTTACTTATTGGAAATAGGAACTGATGACACTTGGAATGCCCAGGATCCTCAACTACTGTCCCGTTCTCTCCCAAGTCTGTTGGAGTCATTCAAAAACAACTTGATATCTAAAGATATTTCTAGGGTAGTCTTATCATCATATAACCGTGTATTTAGAAATATAAGTTCGTTGGGACTTGGAGAATCTTATCTTTCACTACAGTGCCATATTAATAAGCTAAGGGTCTATGCCCAATTAAGATTGTCTAGTGACAAGTTTAGTAGAATTTATTTTAATAATATAACATACAGATTTGAGCCTGATCAGTTATGTCCATTATGTAACTCTGGTAATGACCGTATAGGTCACTTCCTGTTATTTTGCACCACATTAAATCACTTTAGGCAGTTACACCTCTCAATTCATATTTTATACCCACTAGATGATGAATCTTTATCTAACCTATTAATAATAGAATCTTACACTAAAGTCAACAATCTCTTCATTATGTACAGAAGTCATTAAAGTTAAGAATTTTTATTCAAAATTGTTAGCTATTTCTTTATTTTATAATAGATACAATGATCTTATTACAGCTAAAATTTTTTGATTCTTTTTGTTTTATTGTAATTAGCCATAAGAAAAATGTACTTTATTTTACCTTTTCTGGTACTGTATTATTTTATAATTTTATGATTTTCTTTGTATAATTTTTTGTAAAAGACTCAACCCTTGCTGTAAGATATTTATCTTAAAAGCAATAAAGTATTTGAATTGAATTGAAACAAATGTCCCACTAATAATCATCCTTGTAATTGATATCGATGTGATAGTGTTGCATTTTAGGTGAAAACAAGCATTAGAGTGAAGAAGTATGCACAAATCAACACATCATATTCCAATTACCACTCTTTAGAGAACCTTGCAACTCCTCCTGAGCCAGACGAAAATCAACTTTTCAGATAAAATTTATTGAAAAGGAATCCACATTTTTTTTTTGTGGAGGCATCTGTCTTACACCTGCGCCTTTTATATCAGGCCTTCGCTACTATATACAGTTCTTCACTTTTGCCCAATTCACTAAGTTAGGCCTAAAGACATGAAAACGTGTTTTATTTATCTGAAAAATGCTTTACGGAGAGGATGCTATAGTTACTTTTTTTTTTAACAAACAAAACTGAAATGGAAAGAATGAAGAAAAGAGGCAGAAGGGAAGATCAGTGTGGCAAAGTAAGACAAGTTCCTTCATTCAACGACTGTATTACTAACTTAGATTATTTCAAATTAAAGTAAAAAGTGTCTTCTATCTTTTAATATGCAAATCCAAAAGGACATATTCAAAACAAGCAATAAATAATTAAGTGAACAATATTACCAATAGCAAAACTAGATTAAAAAAAATAATAAGAAAAGTGCATTACCAGAAATAATAAAAAAAAAAAAAAAATGCTAAGTTAAATTAAAAACTAAAAATGAATTATATCATATGAGTTGCTTAGACAGTGCTCATTGAAAAAAATAAAATAAAATAAATTACAAATAATAAAAAAAAAGATTCTCACACAGGGATTGTTGATGTAGAAGTTTCATTTACAAGTTGTGAATGACTTGTTTCAAGTTCACGTGCAGTAATTATTGATGGAGTAGAAACTGACTTTTGTAGTGGTGAATTTATTAAACGTGTATTTAACAGCAATGTTTCCGCTTCACGTCTTGATACAACTTTCTTGAAGTCATTCTTTAAGAAGAAAAATAACACATTATTTTATCATTAAATAAATAAGTAATATGTAAATATAAATTAGAATACCTTAATGAAATGAAAAGTATTAACATCATGGAGTAAACTTAAATATTTTTCTCTAAAATAAATCTATATATAACCTATAATAGTTATTATAATAATAAAATAATAATAAAAAAAAATTACAAAAAACCAATCCAGAGATAACTACAATCGTCTTCCCCCAAAATGAGAACATCCCTGGCTAATCTGCTAAGACAGGAGGCCACAAAAAAAAACTATTCAACTATTCAACTTCAACTGATATACTATTTATTCCGAATAGGTATTTCGGCAACTTCTACCTGTTCATGCCAAACGGAAACTATCATCGACACTAACCATCTGATCCTTGATTGCGTTAGTTATCAGAAAGGTAGGGGAAAATTATGGAATGTTATTATAAAAACAAAATGTATACTATCAACCAACCTACATGAGGTAGGTATCCCATCAAACCCAAATGAGGAATTATATTTAGCTATCTATAAATTTATCAGAATCAACAACGTTTTTCTCTAAAATAAACCCATACATAACCAGTTATTAAAATAATCAATATAAAAAAAAAATACCAAAAACCAATCAGAGATAATAATAATAATCGTCTTCCTCCAAAATGAGAACATCCCTGGCTAATCTGTTAAGACAGGATGCCATAAAAAAAAAAAATAAAAAAAAAATATTCAACTTCAACTGGTATACCATTGTATATTGTAGTGAAATTTCAATCTCATACTGTAATTTATATCAGTGATGTGCAAGAGGGCGGTTACCTATTTAGCTGAAACTTTGCAGATGGGAAAGTTTGGGGAATCATTGGCGTTCAGAGGTAAAATCTAAAAATAAAGCTAGAAATACTTTATTTGTTGTCAAGGCCTGAAAAATATCTATAATTAACTGAATTTGACAGTCATATACTGACTTCAGTTCCCTAAAACCATATTGTTATGGGGAATTTATTGTTATTCTCCAATCACCATTCCAATCTGGTTATTTTTTATTTTTTTTTGTTTATTTTTTCATGTTTTTAGCAAACATGAAGACAAAGAAATAGGTCTAAGATGACTAATCATTTTCTTTAGTTTTGTTATATTTTAAAACAGCACAAATAACGTATTTTTTCTATTCTGAAGGGAATTCAATCTTGTTAAACATTCTAATTTTATTTTATTGGAATAAGGTAAGTTAGGAATATGATTATATTGGATCTGATCCGATAATAGGTGCGCTACTGGCTCAAGAGTTTATTACCGACGAAAATACTTTCAATGTACGAACAGCTCTAACAAAAAGTGTTTATCCTCACTAATATCGAAATTAAATTCGATTTTATTTTCAACATAAGAAGGCGCAAGATCTTAAACACCAATCCCTCTTTTCTAGAAAAATGTTATATATTAGCTGATTATCTAAAGATATTTATTTTATTCCATATATTTAAAAAAAAAAAAAAAGTTTTATTTAAATTTTTGCAAAATTCCTACCCCGATTCTTTTTTTTACTCTTTTTAATAATTGTTTTGTTTAAATCAGTATGTCTTTTAAATTCAATATTATTTTTACTTGGGTGTTGTATATATTACTTGAGAACTTCTTTTCTCTTTTTAATATTAGTAGCGCATTCTTCCGTCTACCAAAATTTAATCTCTTGATTTATTTACCTACATACAAAAAAGTTTACTAATTTTGTTACTAAAATTAGTAATAATAAGAAAGATGAAAAAAGAATACGAACACAAAAAGTCCGATTATTATACTTAACAAAATAATATGAAACTTCTTTATAAAAAAAAAAAAAAAAAAAAAAAAAAAAAAAATCATTATTTACAAAGTTAAAGAAATAAGCGAAAAGGGAAAACACGAAAAAAGAGAAAAAGGAAAGTAACCATCAAAGGCCGTTGAATTTAATTTGTTATATTATTTAAGCGATACACTAGAGAACAAAATTGTTAGAAACAATTAGATAATAAAATATTTACGATATAGGGGTGGGTCTGAGCCGGGATTGGCAACCCCGGCACCTGTATGAATGTGAGAGTGATTGCTGTGTAAATATTGTACAGAATTTTAGCTGAGCATTAAAGGGGCGGGAGGAGGAGTAAGCCACCTGTATAAGTAGATTACTTATATATATTACAATGGTATATTTGTGGGAAAAAGTATTTATTGGTGACGTAATAGTTGTGATGGATTTAGTAAGAGTGTATTAGACATCATTGTTCATAGCGCGTTGTAAATAACTGAACATCGAAATGGACATGGACAGGGTGATATGGAAGATAAAGTGTATGGCTAAAGACCAGAGCAGTCGATGCCATAAAAATTATAAAAAAAAAAATAAACAAAAATTTACGATATAGTTACTAATATTAGAAATAAAACTTTTAATTACTTGTAATTCTGCTTCATTCAGTGAATGTGTGGAAGAATTTGGATTTGAACGAACTTGTCTCATTCTAGCTTTGGCATCTTCAGAACCTAAAAGATTGGTAGTGCTTTCACAAAATGGATCGTCCATATCTGATTCCATACTGCTTAGGCTTATGCTGCAGAGATCGTTCCCACTTTAAACACAGAATGATAACATCATAATAATAATGTTATGTTTACTTCGTGATAAAACATTAAAAATCTCGTTTGAAACAATCACATGAATTAATCATACTGTAACTTATATAGTTTTTATTTATTTTTTATTTATATGGGTATTATACAGTTACAAATTTGACATATACATAATTAAAAATTTATAAAAAGTTGGTACTTTCGGTAAACCGATTTTCTTCAAAAACTCAGAATTTTGGCCACACATTTCATTCTAATTAATATTATATAGACTATAGAATCATATAATATACTAAAATGGCACTTTAGAGGAAAGCCTAACGTCACACATCCCCCAAAGCATCCCTTAAATGAATTTTCCAAACAAAATGTTTCAAATAAAAGTTGTGACTAACTCTAATTTCATATAGCAAGTTCTAAAAAAAAAAAAATCGTTGGAGCCGTTTCGCAAAAACTGAATAATCTATTCAGTAAAGTCTGGTCGATAGATTTTGACCAAAACCTTTCTGTCGTGTCCCCTGGTAGCACCTAAACGTAATAACCACGTTTCAACTTTTGTCTGATTTTGCGTTTTTGAGTTATACGGACTACACACACCAATTTATAAAAACCAATTTTTTGAACTGAGAGGCCTTATATCGGAAAACATGTATTTCCGTGGGAATGCTCGATTTCGAAAATTTGACACGATCACATTTTCTCCTCTTAAAACAGTAAGAGGAAGTAAAAAAAAGTGAACAATTCATTCTGTCAAGTCCCATATCGTTTAACCTTGTTTTTAAAAAAACGTTGTATTTTTATAACTGTCTTCTATAACAGTTAACAAAACCAGAAATATTTTAAAATACTACAGCGGGAATCAGAAGTCACGGTACACCAGAACCTCCCAAATTCAATTATCCCCCAAAAATATTTCAAATAAAAGTGAAATACTATGTCACACTACACAGTTGATATGCAAAGTTTAAAGAAAATTGTTGGACCCGTTATCGAGAAAATATGGAAAACATATATATATATCAATAAAGTCGCACTTTCGGTTGGCGGATTTTGACCAAAACCTAAGTTTTTTTTTTGAGAAAGTTTCTTCACAGCCATACATACACAGACTCAGATCTTTGGCGAAAATAATTTTTTCATGGTCTGGGGGCCTCAAAATATGTATTTCCTGAGAAAATTCAATCAAGAAAATTTGATACGCTCTCAATACTGCCTCTTAAAGAGTAAGAGAAAATAATTTCTTCTTTTTTTTGTTTTTTTACTACTTCTTGAAAACGAAACGAGCAAAATCACTCATACACTTCACATTTTTTCGTTACCACACCCGCTAATTAAGATTTGACATTTAAAAACTGGGCGTGGTCTGTATACTATTATATCTATAAAAAAAAGTACCTCCTCTGCCTTGAAGGTTGGGCTGAATCCATGGCATGTGATAAATCATCTAAGGCAGCCCAACTTCTCCTCCTGGAAACTTCATTTTCACCTTCAATACCGGCTGTTCTTTTATATAATTCCCATTCACCAGATCCTCCTGTAATAATTGAGGTAGCAATAAATAATTATAAGATGGTATAAATAAAAACTACAAAAAAAAAATACCTGGACTGGGCAAGAAAGAAAGAAAAGCTTAAATACACTAATGTTTACAGAATTTTGGCAATACCTTCCAAAAGCATTAAACTTGTGGAGATTTTAGATAAACCCAAATAAGTTATTCGAAATTAGTACTCTTAAGACTGGTTGTCATTTTTTGTTAAAAGACTATAGCCCAGTAAATCCTTTTTTTATGAAACAAAAGAGCAACCTCAATACTCTTAAATAGAATTGTCATTTTTTTGTATTAAAAAAAAAAATGTCCTTTTTTATCAGTTTTAGGAAAAGGCGATTAATTTTTACTTTCCATTTTTGATATTAGAAAACTGGATATTATTAAAATCTTATTTTGTATTACCACTCCTCCAGTTTCCTACATATATAGTAAACAAGTGTGTAATACTTCAGAAATAGTTTTATAATATAGGTACTTACGTTTACGATAATGAGCAGATTGTGGAAAAATCGGTGTGGTAAGTGTAAGGGTTTGTGTAGGTGTTGATGTAACATTTGATAGTAGATCCAGATCTGAACCTGCATCATGGAGAGATGGGCATGATACACTCAATCGACTGATTTCCTAAATTAACATAAAAAAATATATATTACTTCATTAATTCCCTAAGGTACTGTGCACTTCAGAATGTCTAATTTTCTATTCTATATTCTTGCTTAGTGGTTGGTGACAGAGTGGAAAGCCGAGGAAGAAACTGGATTAGGATTTCTGAAAGCTTTAGGAGAAGGGATTTGTATTGACAGCGCAGGCAGTAAATGGCCCTTGAAAAGGGTTACCAAGTCGGAACTCGATTTAAACTTCACTCTAATAAGCAGCAGAACCTGTTAAAGACTGAAAGGAGAAAAGCTTCCGAGTCTTAAAACTTAAGATTTAACTATTAGATTGTTACAAAAGTATTTGTTCATGAAAACCAAGCTGACCTCTCTGTAGGTAGATAATAAATCTTATTTTCTGGTTTTGTTTATATAATTAAATCAATGTTTATTTTGACTAACACTTTATTGAATTATATCCCAAACGTCTTTATCTCTCATTTGTTATTATAATAATATGCAACCGAAATGTCCGAAGAAAAAATTGTGATTCGCGGTTTTCTGGGACATTACTGGAAAAAAGACCTAAGTGTAAAAGCGGCTGCCGAAGAAATCTGTGCCATAGAAGGAAATGAGATGGTGCACCAAAATACGGCAGCGTTTTGGTTTAAACGTATGAAAAGTTGGGACATCAACCTTCAAGATAAGCTAAGATCAGGTCGTCCTTCGATTGTCGAAATGAGGAATTATTTGAATGTGTGTGTGTGTGTGTGTGAGAGAGAGAGAGAGAGAAGAGAACGAGAGAGAGAAGCAGGAATTGTATGCAACCACTCGTGGGTTATCTACTGTAAAATGGGCTTCAACCGCTACGATGAACCGCTATGTCAGAAAGTGGTAGAAAATGAAGGTTTATATTTTGAAGAATAATAATTCAAATAAAGCTTTTTCATATTTACTTTTGAATAAAACTGATTTTAATCTTTTGTAATAACTAGCATAATACTTTATTTTGTTGAATAGAAACACCCATTAAGGGCAATAAAAAAGATAGTGAAATAAATTAAATAAATTACCTGATTATTAGAACATTGCTGTGCACTAAGATCTCTCATATGTTGTATGCTTTCATGAATGTAATGAAGATGCTGCAGATTGTCTTCTAAAATTTTCATATTAAAATTAAAATTACTTCTACAAATGATATACACAATCAAATAAAAAAAATAAAAAATCCAATAAACATATACAAACAAAAAATCATTTTAGATAAAATTAAATGATAGATGTGTGATTTACTCTGAAATTTTTTTTTTTTATTGAATTCACAAAAAAAAAAAATTAATTGTATGCTGATTAATAAAGACTCTCTTATGAGTGGTGAACTCAGAAACATATTTGCTTTCAGAATGTTTCTCTTACTGCTGTTAATACAATTATATATAAAATTACAAATTTTTTTTAAACTTCAAATTTTACTCATTTGTCCTAACATTAAGCACAGAAGTGGTGGTTAACAAGTTTTACCCACAGTGTCATTACATTATAGTCCAGTAGATAGCGCCAAAACTGTAGAAACAAAAAATAAAAAACCAGCTAAATTTAATGTTTCAAATAAAAATGATAGGGTTATATCTGTGCAGTTAGCACACCAAGTTTAACGAAAATCGGCTATAGTCGTTTTCGAGAAAATTACAAAAAAAAACACTCAAAAACCTATTCTATAAAGTCGAACTCCCGGTCAACGGGTTTTCTTCAAAATTGGAATTCTAGCAATGCTTCTAATGTAAATTAACAAGGTGGCAGAATTGTACTGAAGTGGTACTTTAGAGGAAAGTTCAACGCTATTATTACCCCCTCCCCAAACACCAAAAAATCATTTTCCAGCGAAAATGTTTTAAATAAAAGTGATAGGTATTTATGCGTACAGAAAGTATACGAAGTTTAAAGAAAATCTTTGGGGCCGTTTTTGAGAAAAAATAAAAAAACATTCAGTAAAGTCGTAATTCTGGTTGATGGATTTTGTCCAATAGCTTCGTGTCAGATGCACTGTCAGTACATAAACATAATACTAAGTTTGAGCTTCCTGTAATATTTCGTTTTTAAAATATTTTGTTAAAACACCCACCCACACACACACAACACACACACATAGATAGGTATAGATATATATTATTATAGGGTGACCAGCGTTTATATGCTCCACCCACTTTTTTTTTAAACGGCAGGAAATTTCGAAAAAATAGAAAACACGTATTTAATCATTTTTAGTCTAGTTTATTTTCAGTGATTGGTCCATTTTTTTAAACCCCAATATCCCGAGATACAGCATCCAACTTTTTTTTTTTTCAAATGGAACATTATATGTTTTTTTGCATATTTTTATAGTACTTGAGCTCCTAAAA